>JAUMHO010000009.1:2939219-2967626 GCA_032360965.1 Ulva armoricana
ATTGGAAAAAACATCAATGTAATATGAAACTAATTAGATGCTTAGTTTTCTTTTTGCATCGGTCGCGCGCTTGTTCTGTTCGGCGCGGATACACGGAGCCATGCTGCCACGAAGCAACAGGCCATCAACACACCAGTGCGGCAGGCTTGTCTAGTATGTATGTATGTATGATTACATCGCCGTATCCATAAGGACATTGACACCTCCGGCAACCGGGAGCGAAGCCAGTGAACATGGTGCCCTGTTGCACGCAGGACCTGCCCGCAGTTGATGTGGACCGGGATATCTATGCGGACGCTCAGAGCAGTGAAATCCAGAAGGCAAACCTGGAGTGGCGTTCTTCACATCAAAGCACGGCACAAGCACTACGCACGTGGCAAAGGCAGCTGATGTGTTGCATTTCATATACATGTGCAGCTTTGATAGGGATGGATGTTGCAAGATGTTGCAAGAAGATGTTCTTCGCGGACCTAAATTAGCATATGCATGAACTGCTAGTGTGTTCACCACCCATTCGAGTTGCAATGGAGTGACAACTGTTCGAACATTGCGCCAGCAAAGACAGTGGTGCGGAATGCAATTCAGATTTGACATGCTGGGCCCCCATGGTGTCACACAGGGCAAGAGTGTGATCGCTCCGGCTTACAATGTAGACATGTTTCGCAGTCGAACAGACAGTGCACAGACACAAGCGACCGGATGTTTTTCCATTCATTCTGTACAGTTATGCATGTGGCGTGATGCCTGCGTTTGACCAAAACTGGGTTCGATGATACCACGGCAGGCCTTGCATACGAGTTTCACTAGTACAAATACGAAGTTGGGCATGGATTGGTGTGTAACCATTCATGAGTTTACAATGGGAAACCTCTTATCCATCAGGTGCTGTAGCCTGCTAAAGTACAGGCATACTGCCAACCTCATTTCCGACCATTCCACCATTCTCAACCACAGGTACCAATACTCGAGTTGACAGAATTGCAATTTCGCTAATATAATGTTGGTAGCTGTATGGGCAACTGCAATTACCTGCCCACGGACTGATACAGAGGGAATAGCTTATGGATCTTACAGTCAACACTGGCAGTTGAACACACTCTACCATCTCACGATATAGCATGGTATAACAAAGTATAGAGTATATAACACAGTATAATTTCGACACACAAGATGTTCCACTCCAGATTGACATGACAACTTGACCTATGAGCATCCAGGTCGGTTTGCAATACATCAGACTCGTGTACACTGACCACCGAGAGATCTGACTGACACCTTACACCTGCATATCGAGAACGAGTTCACCTGTTTTCCATGCAACCTGAAGGGCTACCATGTTGAGAAACCAGGAAATGCATTGTCCTTTGCAATCAATCTATTTAATCAAGAGAAGACCAAGGCGGTTCTCTTCAGGGTTTTTGTTGAGAGTTGTAACACTCTCGATGTGGGTCAGATTAGATTACCTGATCCACCTCCGCAGGCCCTGATCCAAACCCTCATTCCCGGACGGCGTCAGCAGTGGCAGATAAGTGGCGCCAGCTTAGGGGTCAAAGCTTCAGACCCCTCTATCACACACAAATGTGGCTCCAGATCAAGACTCACCACGACATACAACTATTGAAACACATCACGTGTGCAAGGATGCGCTCCCCAATGCAACAGCATTTTGGCAAAGTGCTGCAAGCAGCACCCAGGCCCCCCCCTGCAAGTGCCAACCGCACGCTCCTGATGTAGACAATATTACCACAAGTGGTTCTTCCAGGATACATTGTGGACACACCTACTGACACCATGACACATTGATTGAACGAAAGACAGAGGCAAATGAGTGAAGCCCAGCCTGACTGGCTGACTAAGCGTGCAATGCAACACACACGACACACTTAGTTTGCCAATGCAACATGCACGTAGCCCTGACTCCTAGCGCTTCGTTAATAATAACACACAAGTGAGTGCGGTGTGGGACACCAACAAAGATCATGTTTGCATCACTAAATTTCGCTGGTACCACAAGAATCAACATATCAAAATTCACGGCAGACATGATATAGAATTGGCCGCTCTGCAGAAGAGCAGAAAGTGCATGCATATTTAGGTGCATGTATCAACATTTTTCCTTGTGGCAGGATTATTGAAGCAAGATTCTGCCCTTACACAACCATGTTCATACCCAATACAACATGCGAGTCAAGAGGAGTGTTGTGCTCATGGGACAGGTGCGGTGTGTGACATTCTTCACAGCGTTGTGCATTTAACAGAGAACATCAAGCTCACGCAAGCAAGCATCAGACACATTTCACACCAGAGCAGGACGGCTTGAAGCAGATTTGTCAATCACATACCTGGTAGGTGCCTCATGCTTCACGAATGTGTGAATATGTGGGGTTTTCAAATGTTCCATGTGAAATATTGGGACTTTTTCTTACTGCCCTAGTTGTGTCGTCAAACCGATTTGAGGTGCACACTCAAGGCCACACACGCTCTTGTTCTGGGTGCCCATTGTATTGCATTGTTTCCAGATCACGGAATACATGTATCATCTGTTCAAGGTTCTATGAGCATGTCAGTTGTCGTGCTTGGAAGATCTGGGGATTTGGACAGCATTGTCAATTTACCCGACCTGAACTGACAGGAAGTGTCTTGTCATTTCAACTGAGCATCCCGCGGCCACAGCAGTGTTTTTGAACAGCTTGCTACATCAACTGATTAACTAGGCGCATGGCAAGGTGTATCGATGAAAAAAATTGCCCCAGGCCACTGGGGCCTTTAGGTTCGCATGCGAGCGCAAAGAAAAACTGTGCAGGGCAGGTGATGATCCTGGGACCCCATGGTATTGGGAGGGAGGGACTCCCACCACTGGGGCTAGACAACAGTTGTTTGAGCCAAATCCGGTAGCACCTGTGTCAACGCATGGACAGACCTGAAACTGTCCCAACAATGCTGCAACCACTTAAATCCACAATTCAAGCACCGGCCAAACTTTATATGTGCTGCAGGTAGTCAAATTATTATTCACTCATGCAGTGTTAAGGATCAGCAGAATGTTTATATGCTGGAAGGAAAATTGCAAACAGAGGACTACTTGAGAGTGTGCTGTGTTTCCAGGAAGCATGACCAGAAAATCATTGTTGGTGGTATACATACTCGACATGAGTACTTTGTTGGACACAAATATCACGATGTTGAATGAAACAGCCCATCCATTCGTTTCATTGGTTCTGGTAAATCAATACTGAAGGCACAGTAGGCTGGGGTGGTGCAAAATTGTGTTCTGACAGTGGTTACGCAGCCCTTGAATGTGATACTGAGGCTTGACATCTGAGTTTGGCCCTCAGGAGCCAGGCTGATTTCGTTTAGCATTGGTTTCTCAATGTTTACCCGTACATGCCAAGAAGATACCAGACACATCTACTGATCGAGGGCCTTACCAGAGAGTCCTGCAGTTCTATACCATGCCTACAATCGCATGTTGACGTATGGTTGTCAAACTGTAATCGGCTCAAGCCTGTGCTGCTGGATTGTACTTGGTTGTCCACTGGTATTAAACTGTCCAGGTATACACAGATTGGAACTGCCTTTTTTCCCGAGAAAATGTTCCATGATTTGTAAATAAATGAAATCAACCCGACCCGACTACTCAGGTATGGACAGAGCCAGAGTGTCGACACACTGACCATGATTTACAGCAGTAGATGCAGGACTACTCACGCGTATGTTGTTTGCTGTAGCCGTGGTTTATAATTGATGGCAACAGATGATTTGTTCACTTCTCACACACTTTTTGTGCTTTCAGAGCTGCAACACAGGTGAGCTGGTGAGCTGGTTGTGGGTGTAGCTATTATTGCAGGTGAGTGCGTGTCAATGCACAGAATCAAATGCTACTGGTGCGAAAAGCATTAAATACTGTTGGCCAGCTCGCATGGAACGTAATAAACATGACACTAAAACAAGCACTTTGACCTGAAACCCTAAATCTTAGCTTCCTGCTCATTCCACCGATCTATGTGCACATGATAACAATTTATTTGTGGCATGTTTGACCCCACCATTTCGTGCACAGTTTCATGTTAAAAAGCAAGCCAACTTTAATTTGTATACAGATCCACTATGTTACAGGCACATGTACACATCAAGGTCATAGACAGATTCCCCGCCTCCAAAGCTGCAGGGACTGCAGGTAAGAAAATGTGGTGGTGCCTGGATTTTTCAGGAAGCCAAACCCAGGTTGGAAGGTGACACGTGTGCCCGTATGGCTGTAATTCACCAGCATGCTGCCATAATGATGATAACAGATATTTCTTCATTCCATACTATGCTTGACAGATGGCCAACCACAAGATGTATACCAAAATGTGCAACCTGTATCGACTGGATGCATTGTATGGACACATGGCCATGTCAACAAAAATTGGGATCCCTCTCGTCAGCAACACACGCCAGGGTTCACGATATAACAATCTGCATGCCTTAAGACGTGCACAGAATGACGTCTATCGTGAAGCAGGATTTCATCATGTACTGGCAATGCGGCAAATGCTGGATATGCACTTTGAAGGCAAAATATCTGATTTGAGGTGTGAATTCTAGAGAAATTAGAAGACAGAGAGTCTTTATGTGTTCGCCACAAGTAAGCCTTACTGCCGCAAGAATGGCAAAGAGATTCGTGCATCACTATGCTGCACGCTAACTTGGTACATACTACTCTGAACGCAATGTTTCAGCATCAGACCGCCATGGCAAGACTACATCAGTGCGGAGCTAGGATTGCAGGTGCAAGCACGACCACTAAGTGCCTACAGTGGAGTATCGAACGGTGTTTGCACCCAACATGATCTTCAAGTGTCACATGTCAACTGCGAAGTAAGGGACACTTACACATCATTATATCAGAGCGTGACCTTTGTGTAGTGTGCAGCTGGTCAACATTTTGCCACAGGCTAGCGCTGTCATGGTGAAAACAACAACCGCACCTCCGGTCAATGCACATTGATCCAGTAATCTGAGTGGCCTTGTGTTTGTCAGCGAGGATCCAGGTGCAGATTCATCTGTGCAGCATACACAAATTCTTGAGTACCAATCTATGGGTGGAGAAATGTTCATGACCCAACTTCTGCAGTGTCACCACAGATACTAAGCGCAGGTACTAAGCGCAAATGTAGAGAGGTGCGACTTTTAAAGAAGGTCATCACTAGAGAGATAAAGCAACAGAATGCCCCAGCCACTGCAAAGATCCAGTCCTTCAAATTCAACATTCCACCAGCCAACTCGAACAATGAATGCCAAGGAGCTGCGCAAGCACGACCACAACAATGGCATCCCCTGGCCATGGAAGCTGAGGGCTGAGGAGTAGCCAGTCAGGGGGCTTTTACTCCAGAATTGTCCTCATCCTTAACTATGATGATGCAGGACAACATGTGTGCACCACAATGGGCAGATCGTCGCGATTGGATTTGCAGCCCATCTGAAAACCTCACCAGGTATCACAGATGTTGGTGCAAGCTGAATTGATTACACGATGTCTCTTTGATGATCAGCACATAAATTCGCATTCCCTACACAGCCACATTCACCACATGCCTGTCAACATGTTCGCCCACACAGATACAGCTCATTCGAAAAACGGCCGTGATTTTCCCAAATGTTGTGGACCATTCGGAGCGCTTGAAACATGTATCACATTCTATTTGTGCCACATCATGTGTCAGCAACAATGCTCCCATCCTGCATCAATTAATTTCTTGTTGCGACATCCTAGTTTGGTAGCAGACATACAAAGTGGACTGCCGGGTAAGTCCCAGCCTCAGCATATTTGGCACACCTTTCAGAACTCATCCCCAATCATGACCTACCAGTCGTGATGTTTAGACATCATATCGTGCTGTGCTGGCACATATAATTGATCCAATCATATAATGTACAGTGTTCATCATTCACGTCACCATAACAGCTTCATCGCCATATCACCGAGCTACCCTCAAGCCTTTCATGATGTGGTGTTCACGGCCAACCTTCTGTGTCAAAGTGACCATTGGGACCACTGCGAACCCCGGACTGATCAGCTTCAGTCCTTGCTACGCCAGCTCACGAGATGAGGAATGACACGGTTTCTGACTTCGCATCGCGCAGAGTAGGCTGGCCCGGGCTGGAAATGCTTCTTGACCCAAAAATGCATCCCATACCGATTGCAATCATCATGTGTTCGAGGTAGGTGTCGATACAACCGGAATAGCTTCGACCTTCGAACACAGCCGCCAACCGCGACGAGGCAGGTCCGTGGTAAAACGTATGGATTAGATCCACAACAGCTTCCTTCTTACTAAACTGATGCGGATCATTCGGAAGGGTCAGCCTAGAGGGGCTGAGTGTCACCAACTCTAACAAGGATGGGACGGAGCAGCTTGACAAATGCCCACAATTCGTTCCTGAGTTGTGCTTGCGGTAGTGAAATGACGATTCGCGGCCCACTCGATGCCGTCGGCCATGTTTTGGGTGTCAACCTGCGCATCGCATCATAAAAAACAGACTCGCATGAGGTGCGCCAACTACCGCACCTTCACGATATTCGAGCTTATCAGCCATTGTAGGCTATCCAGTTGCTTATCTGATTGGCGCTATGGGGACAGGTGAGCGTCGATACCGAGATGCAGTAGAACATTCCCGACCAAAATCCACAGGAACCAGAGATGTTTACGTTCGGCGCCCGTCATCATTACTTGAAACAGTTGCACAGGCAAGTGCGTATTCGCTGTTCAGTCACCGAAAGGCACGCCGATGCAGGTGGCAGGCAGGTATAACGTGACACATCTCATCGGGTGACTTCCATTCACGGGCTCCAGGCGGGAAGAATTCAGCACGCAATCATATATGATACATACTGCAATGTGTGCTCCGGAAAGAAACTACTGAAACCCTCCTGCAAAGTTGTAGCAGCACGGTACACGTGCATGAGGCACGGTGGCAAAAGTACGTCGTACGCAATGCGCCCCGGATTTGCCTGCGTTATCACCGTACGATCGATAGCATATGATACGTAAATTTAAGAATCAGGTGAGATGCGCTTCGGCGAGGGGTGGTATTCCGTCTCGGGGGAAACTCATGTAAGCGAAGTCTGGCACACCTGGGGGCCAACAGCCCCACGAATAAGCAATAACCAAAGGCTTCTCGACGGATGAAAGATGCAGCTGCAACATCGTTTTGCAGACCGTGTAGTCCTCGGTGATGTGCGCGGCTGGCACGAACGAGAGATGACGATGTCTATCCATATGTGGCCTAACCTTTAACACATGTGGTTGCGGTATATATGGTGAACCTGGCCAGGCCAGGATACAGTGCATCGCGATCACACGTTTTCAGACATGCACATTCCCTCGTTATATCGTCAAGGCAACATCTAAATCTCAGACTGGCGTCCAAGTACACGAGGGCTGCTTATGTCTGCCGCTATACGCTGACGTCGTGACGCGGTAGTTCCACCGACTGGCTTGGCTGTTCCCCCATTAGGCCATCCGTCTGTTCCGTGTCATGATCAAAATGTAGCACATACGCACATAGCTATGTACAGACGTATGTACGCAAGAAAATCCGTAATTTTGAAAGGCACGCTGCTTCACTGCAGGCAGCAGTAGACATTCATGCCGCATGAATCATGCGTGAGCGTTAGACTCATTGCCTTGGTGATGACACCCATAACCAGCTGGCCACTCACCATGAGCATGTGTTTTGGAGAGGGCTCATTTGGTGCCTGGACATATCCATGACACAAGAATGCAAGGCAGAGCTCATGCTTTGCAACATGAAACTGTGTTGTCCTGGTTCACTCATACGTTTCTGACTCTTGGGTACCCATGTGCCTGTGAACAGCAGATACTGTGGGGGTGCAGTGTCAGCCATGCTGCAGTTCGATTCATGAATGACGGGTCTCGGTGCATTGATCAAGAGACAACTTGAATCTGCGCAACAAGAGTGGTCTGATTTGAGACTGTCAGCATCATTTTCTGCTCAAGCAACGTCATGGAATTGTTACGGGGGAAGCCTGAGAGATTTCCAAGGGACGCATAGGCCCGGAGAACACATTCCAAAGTATTCCCTGATTTGTCAAACAACTGGACTGCATGTCCCACATTCCTCTCTGTGCTGTGAAGATTTTGGCCATGCAGCCTGGGGCAGGGAGGCCTGGCACCACCACATCGCCTGCGATCAACTTGACATATGCGATGAAGTCACCGTGTATAGTGTTACATTCATCCCTTCCTCCATACCGAGTAGACCATACCATCCGGCTCGAATTGAACATGCAATTTAAAGCCTTGTGCTGCATTGCATGCATAGAGCCGGGTTGAACCGGAACAAAATGCAGCTGCTTTGCGCGTGCCCTCACCAGTAGCATGCCAGTCTCTCCCAAGGCACTGGCTACTCAGGTACAGTATGCGCTTTGTTGCTGGCATCACGGCATCCGGGCCGAACTGCACCAGGGCTGCCATAACCTCTCCTTAGCTGCATGGTCTACATGTGAGTATATAATTCCACAGCATCATGTCATCTCGGAACGCCTTTGTTGACGAAGAGGCTGAGAATGAGTCTGGCAGCGAGGAAGAGGCGCAAGACTCTTCCGACGACGAGGACGTCGACGACGATCAGCAACTTCAGAAGGAGGTCGCAGATGGCTTCATCGTTGACGAGGACGAAGATGAAGCAGATGAGGACGATGAGGATGACGATCAAAGAGCTTCGCATAGACGGAAGAAGAAGCGGCGAAAACGATCACAGCTGCTAGACCTGGACGAGGATGACTTGGCGCTGGTTGAAGAGAACACGGTACGCCATGCGCAGCCCTGGCAGCAGACAGGCTGTCAAGTTGATGATGTGTATGAGGACAACCTGTCATGCTAGGCTGTCACTGTTCATGGGGATTGTGTATACGCCGGCCACCGCCCAAGCACCTGTCAACCTGCAGGGTAGAAAGATCAAACGGCATAAGAGAGTTTTCAAGCGCCAAAATGAGGGCGCTCCTGTTGGTAGGGATGGGCTTGCTCGTGAGTTCGGTGCAGAGGATAGCCTGGCAGATCTGGAAGGTGTGTGCCAGAGGGTAAAGGACCAGCAGGCTTGCACGCACAATCCAAGAGCTCGCCTGGCTCAAAGTTTCGCTTGCAAGTGTTCATGTGCTGCCTCCCTCTGGCAGAGTAAGTGTTTCAGGGATGATTTGTTTGCCATGCTCACATTTTGCATGCAGACTTCCAAGATCCAATAGATAACTATCAGGGCGGGCATGGCCAACGGTGGGGCGATGCCGGTCCTGAAGGTAGTTTCGACGAAGAAGCGCACGAAATGGACGACTTCATCGAGCATGATGGCGAAACCACAGACGCACAGTTCAAAGCACACCGGCGTGCACTTGCCAAGAGCGCCAGGGCCCAGGGCATTTCCATGGAAGCTGCTCAGGAGCTGCTGGAGATCTTCGGGCAGGATGCCGAGACACGGCAGCGTCTTGAGGAATGGGAACTAGCGAATGAGGTTGACAACGGGGAGGGCATCGGGGCAGAGGTCGAGGTGGGTCATTTCTTTGTGACACGTGCAGCACAAAGTAAAATGGTAAATGGTGCCTCAGTATACTTTATCAGGTGTTGTCTGGCAGCGTGCAAGTCTGTGTGTACAGGACCCAGGAGAAGATCAAGGTGCTCTGAAAACTGTTGATCCGATGCTGATGGAGCAGTACCATCTCACTGAGAAGGATGAGGAGGTCCGAGAGGTGGACTGCCCTGAACGATTGTTTGTTGAGATGCACAAGATCCCCAGCTTTGAGCTTCAAGGATTGGCTGACTATATCTACAGCTCACTGTTTGGGCCAGATGCGCCAGAACAGCTCATCAAAGTGCGAATTCCTCTCCTTCAACTTATTTTGGGTGTCTTTGATATGCAGCAATAACTAGCTGCACGCAGATTTGCTTCGATGTAGAGATCTCATTCCATGTGTTGCAAATATCAGGTGCATGGTGGCGATATGTGCATCAATGGCTTTGTTTCACGGAAATTATTTCGCTGCAAGCGCCGATCAACACTCAGTCACCTGACATGCTCACATGGGTGCAGTGGACGGTGCAAGATGGTGTTCTTGAGGTGGAGGGTGTTTCTGGGGAAACACCAGGGCAGATGGAAGCAAAATATGAGGGCGTGCATGCGCATGAGATCTCGACATGGGTAAACGAAGGGGTCGTTGAAAATGTGAAAGGCTTCCGTCTCATTCGTAAACTTCGTAAATCAGACTTGGATGGTCCCAGTTGGTGCACCTTGGAGGTATGCATATGGTGCATGTGTTCACTTATCGTGGGGGTCAGTATCTCGCTGTATCATTGCACCAGCGTTGCAAATTTTTGCAGCTTTTCACTGCTTTCTGACTCTGGATGTGTACAGCATGTACCATGTGTGTTGCGTTTGTGCTGCTTTTTAGTGCTGAGGGGCATCATTGTCAGTGGGTGCAGGTTACCCATGCGGGTGGCCCTGAAATTTTCTGATCAGAGGTGTGTCTCCACTGAGTGTCCCATCGCACTGCAGGAATGGCAGAACGACGAGCAGTCACAAGCAGCGCTTGCAGCTTCAATCAGGGAGGCTATCAAGCTCTTGTTCTTCAAGAAGCTGGAAGTTCCCGTGCTCGCCATGTTCCACAAGGAACTCATGGGAGAGCTGCTGTGCACGCGTGCACGTGAAATTCCTGATGTTGTTTCTGTACGCTTCCCCAACCTGCTTGCAATCCTAAATGCAGGTCAGCCAATGTCGTGAGGAGGCACTGCGACACGGTGTGGTGCAAGCTGCGTTTGATATATGCTGGTGATGTGAGCAAGTTGTTCATGATGCTGCCTCCGTGTGTTTCAGCGCCAGTAAAATGGTGTCTTGCAGTGCTGCATCCTTGATGTAAGAGCAGCAGCCATGACTACAAAGTGGTGTGTCAGTCCGAGCTGAATTGCAAACTGGCACCGGGCCCCAGCCCACAGGCGGGAATCCCAGATGTGATACCAGAGGCATGCTATTGCAGGAGGAAGCAGCAGAGGACATGCTGAAGCAAGGCATCACGTTCTTCCCGGGCGCTGTGACCTCGGAGGGGCGCCGCATCCGGCGCTGGGACGTGCTGTGGGCTGTGTACAACCAAGCCTTCACCTACTTCGAGCTCGTGCAACAACGGGATGCAAAGATGGAACAGCTACAGAAGACGTTTGATGCGGTGTGTGCCAGAACATGCGTTCCCAGGTGGTCGCAAAACTGGCTCCGCCACATTGGCGACGAGGGCAGAGCAAAGGCTGGGTACGGTACACTCAACGTGCAGTCAGCGGATCCTGTGACTGCAGGCTGCGCCAGACAGGGCCGCTTCCGACAGGTATGCCGACCTCTCGGCACGGCTGCGGCAGGCGCGCAATCTCGATGACCTGGAGGAGTGGGCGGCGTACTGCCGCCTCGTTATGCCTCCAGCGGTCGACATGGCATCGCTTGCGATTGACGAGCCACAGCAGCAGCTGCGTCCCCTGAAGTCTACTCGATATCAAGCATACATTCGGGCTGACGTCGGTGCCCTGGCTGCACGGCTGGCCATGCCAACGGACGATTTTGCAGCACTGGTGGACACGATCTCGCCGGACACGCCAAAAGGAAACCCTGCCCTGGTGCCACCTCCACGGGAGATGCTGTCCTCCACGCCCGAAGAGGCAGTACAGATTCACGTAGCAGTGCACATGGACGTCAGTGATATGTCCGAGGAGCAGAAGAACAGGGCGCTGCAACAAGCGCAATATGTGCTGACGCAGGTGTGCCCCATGGGCTCGTTGATGTGCAGTTCTGTACAAGTGACCTTCTTTATGGGGCTACTGAATTGGTCGGCGTCATCGGTGGCGAGGGCTCACCACGACCTGCAAAGCCCGTGTGCTCTGTTCCCATCTCGTCAAACATCTGTGATGCATGTGAACAGAAAAGCGGCTGCAGCCTTGTACGCCGAACACGGCGTTTAGCAGCATCGGTTTTGCAGGAAATTTCAAAGCAGCCCCTGATCCATGCAAAGGTGAAGGAGATCGTGAAAGAGATTGCGGTGGTGTCAACCACGCCCACCGATGTAGGCTCCCAGGTCCTGACACCATTCCACAAGCACGGGATGGTGAAGCGCATCCGCGACAAGCCTGCGCAAGCAATCATTCACGAATACCCGGAGCAGTTTCTGCACATGATAGCAGCTGAAAAAGAGGGCCTCATCAAGGTATGGCCGGTTGTGTCTGCAGCCAGGATGTCGTAAGCAAACGCTGTGGTGGCAGTCACTCAAGAATGCTGATCCATCACGATGATGTTGCAAGTACAGGTTGCTGTAGAGGTGCCAGCGCATCTCCAGAGGGACTCCCTGGAGGACCCCTTCATCGCACTGTACTCGACCAACGTGCAAGAGGACAATGAGCCCATGCTCAACTTTTACCGACAGGTCATCACCGACGCAATGCAGAAGCAGTTGATCCCAGAAGCCCTGAAGGCTCTGCGGAAGGACATGACTGAGCAAGGGCAGAAGAAGGTGCTTCAGATCATTGAGGACAAATTCTGGTGTGAGGCGACGATGCCACCACTCAGGCTGCAGTATGTTGCTGAATCACCAGACGACGCTCCAGAGGTGTGCAACCATGCATCCCTCTCAATGAGCCTGTAGGGACTTGAGTGGGGAACCCCTACAACTGACCACACGCGCCCTTCCCCGGCCAATGCCGTTGCTTGTTTCCCTCTAGCTCGAGGTGCAGTTACACGCTGTGAGATCAGCGGCAGGACCACCATCCGAGTTCCCAAGTTGACCGCTCCCGAAGTTACAGCCTGTTTGTCCACAATGCTTGGCTCAGACTCTGCCATTCGCTGCATCAACTCGTCGGGTCAAGCGGGCCATGGCGTTTGACCGCATCATGAAAATCTGGCTGCAAGTTCACTGCTCGCATGACTGTCTCTGACAAAGATCGTTCTCGCAGGATATCGCAGAAGGCGACCTCAAGCGCGAGTTCCTGCGTGGGCAGAAGACCTGCGTCGTGTGCTGGGGAGACGGTGGCGAGCGACGCCTGGAGAACTCAACACACATGGTCATGCTGGACCAGCGGGGGTACCCCCTGGATACAATCCGGCTGCCGCAGCTGTCAGGTCGAATCCCGGTGAGTCCGTCGCTTGCGGTGTCGCTTACGGAAGACGACCGGAAGGTGGAGGATGTGCACAAGGTGGTGGCGTTCCTTGACAAGCACTGGCCACACCTCATCGTTGTGGGCACAGCCAGCCCCGAATGTAGACAGCTGCAGGCCGACCTGGAGAAGATCTGTGACGTTGAGTTCACACAGGTCTGTTGTCCTGTACCTCACTGTTCTGCACGACGTTCTGCCTGCGTACATCTTTACCCCTTTTTGTACCTGCACGCAGGGTTGCAATCTAGTCAGTCAAATCCATCGCATCTTGCCCTGTACATCCGCCCTTGCAGCTGCTGAAGATTTGAGCAACAGCTTCAGTAGCTACAAGGCCTGATGCACAGCGCCTTCATGTGTGAAGCACATTCTGCAGTCGTACGTATATCCTGGAGATAGACATGCCATGAGCTGCCCATAGCTTGCAGAGGCCAGCTTTTTGCTGTTGCTTGCTACCTATTGTGCTTTGCTGGCAGTGCAAATCCTTTCCAATCCCTGCGTGGAGCACTGCCATGGTCCAGTGCAAGACTCGTGCCTGTGACCACAGGTACCTAGAATTACATTGAGTTCATGAACGATCCCATTCTCGTGCACCACTTGTCCGTGAATCCGCATTTGGAGATTACGCTGCGTAGAAGCCAATGCATGCTGTGGCTGTATCACCCCGCTCCAGCGGCTCAGCATGAGGCAAAGGAGCTTAGGGCGGGCACGCAGCCAGGTCTTGTTCACGTTCAGCGGAGTGCGCCTGCAGGACAGCCGCAACGAACACCTGTTCCCGATGAAGTCCTTCCATGTGCGGCTGGTGGATGACGACGTTGCAGCAATATATGAGAGCTCACGCTTTGCAACGAGCGACCTCAAGGAGCATGCCCCCCTCGTGCGCCGCGCAGTCGCCCTTGGCCGCACATGCATTGAGCCGCTGACAGTCCTGTGCACCCTTATGTCCTCCAGCCCGGCAGAGCTGCTCGCGCTGCAGCTGCACCCTCTGCAGGTACGCAGCACAATAACCTGTATCCAATACGCCGTCCTGCTGTGATGTAGCGCCAAGGCGCGAATGTTGGCAACGTGCTGTGGCCCGAGTTGCCCTCGCAATCTGGGGAGACCGGCCTATGCCCTGGAATGGAGCGACGCTGCTGTTTCAGGCAGCAGCCGACTATCAATGCTTGTGGAGTGCCACGATTCGGCCTGGCATGCGACCGCGTTTTCCAATACTGTGCCTGCAGGGCCTCCTGGCAGACGAAAAGCGGGAGCAGGCGATGCGGCAGCTGCTGCTGACGGCCGTGGCTCAGGTCGGCGTGCCTGTGAACGAATGTGCGCAGCGGGACTGGGTCGCACCGCTGCTGCAGTTTGTGCCAGGCCTCGGCCCCCGCAAAGCACACTCCGTCGTCAAGGTGCGCCCCCCGTGCTGCAACCTGTATGTACACTGACAGCTTTCCAGGTGTGCCGGTGGCAGCATCCAGACACCCAAAACCTGTGACCGGGCTGGCCATTTGGGGTTACCCCAACACCGCTCAAAGGATGACCGCTGATCGCAACACATTCTACCATTCACCATGGTATCCACCCTCATCTGTTCCGTCTGGCAGACGTGTCTCCGCACTTGTCAACTGGGACTGGTGTTGTTTCATTCTTTCTCAGAGGTGCAGGCAATCAAGAGCATCCCAGAGCATGCGGACGACGACAACCGCATCCCGGGGCAGACGATCGTGTCACGCGACGCGCTGCGCGCCTCGGAGCAGGAGGAGGACATCGACCCACACGACCCGGCAACCTATGCGCGCATCCTCACGCCGCAGGTATTTAACAACACGGCGCCGTTCCTGCGCGTCATGAATACACTCGACGGCGATCACGAGGGCAACGAGGACGACAACTTCCACCCCCGCGACGACATGCGCGTGCACCCCCGCGACGAGCTCGCACTTGACCAGCTCGCCAAGGTCGCACTGGACCGCGACTCCGACACTGCGGACGACGACTACGTGCTGCTTGCGACCGGGGTCCCTGACAAGGTGCGATCGAACTGGCTGCGCACGGTTGCCGTGCACTCCGCAGTTAAAATGGCTGGGTGACCACCTGGTCTAGTGAACAATGGCTGGTGGCAAGCTCCGGTGGCATCAGTGCGAGTGCCCGAGTTGGTGACGGCGGGGACTGAGACTTATTCGTGCAGAGGTGGCCGTGGGAGCTCCTTGGTTGTTGTGCCCGTTGGCTGAATGCAGGCAGCAGCGGGCTGTGAGAGTGGTGCGGTGATGGTGTAGGTGATCGCTGTCGACATCAGCGTGTTTGATAGCATGTGGAGCACGACACACCCAATGGCGGACGGCTCGCCGGCGCCATCGCGGGTCTCCACACTGCTGGATCTATCCATGGAGCTTGTGAAGCGATACTCTGACTACCGCAGGCCAGAGCGGGTGCCGCTGACGGAGCGGGAGCTGTTCTGGGCGCTCACGGGTGAGACAGATCAAACTCTGCGGGAGGGCAAGCTCATCACCGCAAGAGTCATCTGGGTCCAGCAGAACGTCGCGGGCCTGGTGACAGACAACGGTGCGGTGCACGATACACATGCTGCAGTGCCTTGCGCCTGTCCTTTGCTGGCGGTGTCCTCTGCTGTGGCCACAGGTTGCAGGCGTGTTTGCGTTTGCAGGTATCATGTGCTTCCTGGACCGCCAGGAGGCCAACACCGTGCCCAGGGAGACTCTCGTGGGGTACCTGCAACATGGGGCGGTGGTGTCCGCGAGGATCACCGAGATCGACTATGGTGCAATGAGGCTGAGGCTGTCTTCTAAGTCTGGCGTTCTGGCAGAAAGTGCCCGCTGGGAGGAGGAGTACCTGAGGGCAAGTGATGGGTTCTATCATGTCCTCTCCGACCGGGAACAGGCCGAGCAGGAGGCTGCAAAGCGGGTGCGTCCAGATCTGTAGATGGCGCCTGCGAAGGCTGCACCCGATTCTGTGCTTTCAACGCCGTCCCACGCAGCTGCCACCATGCGGGGGTACTGGATTCGCTGACATGCGGGGTGCGCACAGGCAAAGCACAAGAAGCGGGCCATCCAACACCGGCCGATCATGCATGATCGCTTCGCAAACCTGTCAGCAGCCCAGGTGCGGAAGGCGCTGATCGACCCGCAGTGGAATGGGGTTGAGAAATTCCGGCAGACGTTCGACCCATCTGGCGCGTCCGAGGGCGATGCGGTGTTTCACCCGTCTCCGAAAGGCTCTGACAGGCTGTCCCTGAGCATGCGCCTGTTCACGCGGGGCAACCGTGTGCCCGTCATCCAGTGTATCGATCTCATGGAGACAAAATCCCACAAGATTGGCAACCATCTGACGCTCGGGACGCCACTGCGCATCGCGATGTTCGACTACCTCGACACGGCATCGACCGAGTTTGAGGACCTGGATGATGTGCTCGTTAACTTTGTCAGGCCGTATGTCGAGCGCTTCCGGGACGTGACGTCGCACAAGCACTACTTCCCGGGGAGTCAGCTCGAGGTGGACGAGCACCTTGGGCAGGCGTTCATGGGGCATGCAGAGTACCGGCTGTGCTTGCACTGGGGGGAGGATGTGCCGGCGAGCGCTCACAAGCCGGGCATCGGCTGGGGCATGATTGTCGTCAAGATGTCCCGCAGCAACCCGCGGCACTACCATTTCCGGATATCGCACAAGGGCTACTATGCAAGGTTCGAGGGCGATGATCGGTCAAAGCAGGTGCGCCAATGCTTGGTGTCAACGCATGGAGCCCATCTGCTGCCGTGCCGATGTGCGTTGACCTGTGTTTGCTGCATGGACCGAACTAGCCGCAGGTGCCGCGCTCAGATTCCTGACGCCGTTCGGTGCCATTAGGCGAGACTTCCATCGGGCTGGCACTGCCTCGGCTTGAGCACAGGGAGGCGGATGCTGCCTTTGCATTGCACCCAACATGGTTGATGCTGGCTAGCCATGCTAGGTCGTGACTGTTCATCGCACATGGATGATTGGTGCCCTGATGTCCTGACCCATTACTTGCTGCTGCGTGCAGTACACGAATGTTGGAAAGCTGATTGCGGGAATGAAGACGTCGATCCAGTCGGCGGCCTCGAGGGCACAGCGGGAGCGGCCGCACCACTACCAGCAGCCAGACAGAGGGTACAGCGGGATGCCCTATGCACCGCCGTCGCACCATGCGAGTGGGCATTTCGTCCCGGGAGCTGCTGCGCCGTACTAGTCGTATCTGCTGCATCCGGCACTGACAAATGCCGATGCGCATTTCCTGGCCTCAGTGAGTCCCCCATGCACTCCTGTGTGCAAAAATCAACTTACCTTTTCATGTAGCTAGCATGTACATCTCTCAAACGTGACAAAGCAGTTCTGTGCGAGTGGACAAGTGTCCAGATGATGCCTTCTGTGGAGGCACCCGCTGTAGGCAGGAACAGGGAATGATGCTAGTTAGTACACAACCTCTTGTAAGATTCGCAGTGTTTCTGTTTGCATCGCGCTGATTTGCACATTTTAAATCGCTGATCAGTTTCTGAACTGTCATGATGGTGGGCTACATCGTGTTATGAGGGATAATGTTGTCTCCCCGTATGCTGTTAAGCAGTTGTGTTGTGCTGCAATGTAGTGCCATGAGCTGATACCCAAGGCAGATGTTTCTTCACATCCCATCGAGAAAACTTCAGCCTTTGTGGAAGACTGTGCTGCTGATGACCTGGTTCATGGATTGGGTATGTGGATTCTAATACATTGGGAACCAGTGACTAGTACTGTGACATAAAGATTGGACTACTTACTCCAAAGTAAGAGCAACGACAGCTCTTAAAAAGCGCACAAACACCGTGCAAGACAAGGCGTCCTTGCGGTACGGTTGCATCTGTGCACAACAAAGTCCAGGATGACCCAGAAATGCGTGAGAACCATACAGCTGCACTGCTTCGTGTACGCCACAGCCCACACAGCTTGGTGTGGAGTACACAGTGTGCATAATGTCAGACAATCATTTGAGATCGCTGGCACCTTGGCAGCTTGGGTGACAGCTGTTCAGGTGTGGAGCACTGGGCATGTCCAGGCTGTAGGCGCGGAATTGTTGCATGCTCTCCTAATGAAGTCCGGTTGTAGGAGGCCCAAGATTGGTCGGAGCACAGGCTCCTTCCGGCTGGAGACTTGGCTTTTTCGAACGACCAGCAGTTCTGCCTGTAACCGAGTCAAGCTGCAGTGGGCGACACAACATGGTCCCTTGCTGCCATGATGAACCAACCTGGCGTGAACATGGCACACGTATCAACCTGGTTGTGGTGCTCGTGTGTGGACGGTAAATTTGGTCCTCGCTTTGCCTACCTAGGAGTTTCCCGGCGTTTGTTGGTTCCTCCATGTAGCACGTATATCATCCTGCACGACGGAATGTGCGCAACGTTGTGTGAATCCGCCCAGAATGGCAAGAACGGCAAAACTACAACAGCGGTCCAGCTGTGCACGTGGCCCCAGGGGTTATGTCAAGAACTACCAACATGCCTGAACATGGTCGAGCTGAGTGAATGTAACGCAAACTCAAACAGGGCTGGCCGCGGAAGCGACATGGGATCAGGACCTCGATGCTGATGCAGTTCCACGCAGCAGAGTTATAAAATAAATGGGGTATCACGCCACACCCAACCGGGCATCGGCCACAGCACCCCTACACCTAGGGGCGGAAGAAAAAGATGCGTCCGAGTTTGAAGCATGCTGGATGATCCGGAACACCATGCCAATCCAATGGCAGCATGCTTCAGTCTGGGACACAAGCCGACATGTGTCACCAGCCGACATGTGAATGGCGCCGTTGACTGCTCGAGGTGAGCTCACCTGAGCCCTTCAGTGAGTTACAACATTATCTGAGCTGCCATGCCTAGGTGTAACTCGGCACCGTGTTGTAAAGGCACTTTCAACACACTCTGGTTTGCTCGCATCATATAGTCGCCAAAGCATCATAAACGTTACTTGCATACCGCGTCCTGGGAACACACTTATGTCCAACTGGCAAACCGCGGATAATACTTATCTCGAGCACCGCCCCACAACGTGCTACCATCACGGTACCTGTTTAAATTTGCGCTCAGGTACAAAAAACCATAATTGCAATGGCGGGGAGGAACGCCCGCGGATTGAACTCAGACTTCTCCGAGCATAGCTAGCATCGCCTCGACATCATCTCGTTGAGCATTGAATTGTCCTCCCTTCGATGCCCATGCCTGTGGCTGAAGTACCGGAGGTGACCTTGGGCTGCCAAGTGTCGATAGTGTCGAAAATGTCTGTGCGAACAAAGTACTGAAGCCCCAGGAATCATCATGCCCGCTGTTACCAGCTGCGCCCTTCTCCGCAGACTTGTTCAAACCCACACCAGCACATGGAGCCTCCCCGACGCCACGTGATTGCGCCTCAGAGTCCACCGCATCGATTGGGGTGCTCCACAGCCCCTCGGGAGCCTCCTCCTCAAACGCAGATACCCTGTGCTTGTGGGGCCCCCCGCAGAAAGGCTCGGCAGACGCCATGGGGGCTGCAAAGCCGCTTGTGGTCAGCCGAGAAGCTGAGCATGCGGGGCGAGAAACGACCAAGTTCAGGCTGGGCTGCGTAGCCATCGGGATGCCAACGTCCTGGATGCCGCGGCAGGGGTCAGAGGGAAGCATGGCTTCTGCTGCAGATCCGGCTATCTTATCACACATGGACACGGCGCCGCCAGTGCAGAGAAGCTCCGCAGGAGAGCACGTAGGTGCCGGTGCAGGGGGGCACTCTGTGTGTTGGGTGTCTTTGCGCTCGGACCGCTGTGCCTGCATACACACGTGCAGGATGCTGACACTTGACCAAACGAGGGGAAGGGTTGCCCACAATCTATGATGGCCAAGATGTGTGTGAAGCAAGCACACTTTCAGAGATGTGTTCTCAGCACGAAGTGCAGCAATCTCAGCCTGAAGTTGAGCCCTCTGCTTCTGTAGGCAGTTGATGTCCGCTTGGCGGGTGGCGGCCACCTTCTCAGCAACTACTGCCCGAGCTCGGGCCGCATTGAACATCTTTTGGAAGTGCCCCTGCTGTTCCTGCAGAAAACTTGGTAGTCAGGGCAGCCCAGTAAGTGGCACAGAGCCCATGCCAGCACAACAGAGGCCAACCATAGGTCACGACCGAGTGATGCTGCAGCTCTCTGACGAGATAACGATCGCACACAGGCCGAAGAGTAGTTTGCAGCTGTGGGGCCACACGCATGGCAAGTGCAGAATCATGGCTGCAAAGTCTTGCTGCACACCTGGGCATTTTGAGCTAGCTGGCAGGCAGTGTAGACTGATGCGCTCAGCACAGCCAGCCTCTGGTTGCCAGCCACTTTTTCAGCAGCTGCCTCCTGCTGCACCTGCTTTGCAGTCTCAGCAGCACAGTGCTCTAGATGCGCGGCATATTGGGCCCAAGCAGCCACGTTCTCATCCGCTGCGCTGCTGTAGGCAATGGCTGCAGCGCAGGCAGCCTGCAGCACAGGCATGATCCTGTGGAATTATGCCAATCCTGTCACTGGCAGTGTACAAGGCTATAGTGGTGAACGAGGCATAATGTAGCAGTAATCACAAACACCCAGTGCCATTGCATACGCTGTAGTGGAAGTCATGCAGCAGCCTGAGTGATTAAGAAAACAACAGGATTGCCAGAAAGGTGGGAACAGTGCAACTCACCTGGCTCTCCTCCAAAGATGCATAAGTCTCCTCTTGAGCCTGCTGAACCCACTCTAGGGAACAGGACAGATGCTCCGCCTCCATGTCAGGTGCGAGGGCAGCAACCATCAGCTTCTCAATTGGGTCAGCCCACTCTAGGGCAGAGAACTGATGCTCCGCCTCGACATCAGGTGTGAAAGGAGCAATCCGTGCATCCTCCGTCGGGTCCGTCTCCATGTCCTGTACACATCAGGCCTGTTAAGCCCTCCTCATTGCCGCCAGACCAGTGCTATGGCTGGCCAGCCATGGGTAAAATAACAACAGCAGCGTGAGCACATAGTTCTCGATCCTCCTTTTTTATTTAATTTTGTTTAGTGGAGCCGGCAACCAGCAGTATGTAGGCGAGTCAGATGGCACGAGTCGCATCACGCATGCATATGTGGTGCCGTGTTGCAGCGCACCACATCAGGTGCCGCCCCGCGGTCAGGCGAGGCGGTAGCTTTTGTCACCACGTCACTCAGTATCTCACGTGCGAGTTCCTGAACTTCTGCAAGCGCTCGCAGAGGTTCGTGGCAGGCACTCTTACTCTGCAGCTCACATCCTGGTCAAATGCTGCCTGGCTGAGCATTGGTGCATGCAGGCAATATGCTGTAGGAGCGGACCTCTCTAGAGGCCATCTTCTGCAGCTCCTCACCGCCTGCAGCTTCCCCTGCGTGGCCTTCTAGCATAGATGTTGTTGCACCTTCCTCCGCATGGCTCACCTCAGGCGCCACAGAACCTGCAGCGTTGCTGTTATCCAGTACTGAGGCGGCGTACTCTTGGTGACATGAAGCCAGGCACACAACTCAGCAGCTGCTGAGATTCTGTCTCAGCTTGAGACAGGCACTCCAAGAAATCGTGCAAGCTGCAGCAACCTCATATGCATCCAGGCGACCAGCGACTCAAGCGACTCACAAACGGATGTGCAACAAGCGTGTGATAGGGTTGGTGTCGAGAGGTTAGATCTAACCTAACCTAGGGCGTGGTCAAGGCAGAGGTGACGCAATACCATCGTGGTGGAAATGGCTATGGTTTCAGAAGCGTGTGGGCATGTGTGCATACTCTCAGCTGAACAATCGATGTCCAATGGCTGGCTATGTCAAGCCTGCACTGTGGAGCGAGCGGCTGCCTCACCTGGCTGAGATATGTATTCATCGTTCGCAGCCACTTGCTCTTGTGCTGGGCAGCCAGACTCCTCTGCTGCTACATCTGGAACTTTGGGAATAAACACCATCCTTGGTCCGGAAGTTTTTGGTTTTGGTGATAACGCGCGGGGAGACCAGGGTGCCTGTTGCGCCCGCGCCTCAACAGCGAGCAATCCTGGCAGCTGAGCATATCGAGCCGCAGGTGGTGCCTCATGCTGGCATGGACTGTAACACTGGCGGGGAGTGGCCAGGTCCGTACCATCAACCCTGAACATGGATATTTTGTTCCCACACCTGTTTGCCATGCCCACAAGTTCGATCACAGATGGAGTTCGCGATCATGCATGGACTGCACCACGTCATAGTCGGGTGTATGCTCATTCACACCTATCAGCGGTTCGCAGAAGCTTTGGAGGTGCCCTCCTTCGCAGATTGTCTTCCTTTTCAGCCAAGGCTTCTGCTTCCTTGCCAGTTTCGACGTATCGGCCGATCTGCACATGAAAAGAGCTGAAGCCGGGGGCCTTAATTATAAGCTTGTGTCGTAGTGGCATACGATCATTGAAAAAGCGATAGAAGTTTACACTCGAATACACCGGTTGCAATTACGCCATGAACGGACCTCGACGTTATAGTAGAAGCTTGACTGTTCGCCCAGGTCCACCCGTTTGCGATTTACCTGTACCCACAGCTAGCTAAGTTTAAATTTGATACCAAAACTGACCCCGATCACTGTGTAAAATGGTGTTGTTGCTTGCGAGTCGCGCAGATCTAGATTTGGGTCCGCAGTATATATGTCACAATTGCAATATCGATATCATCAATGCGCCACACGTGCACGTGCACACTAAGTACAGAATGCACTGATCACATTGGAAGTGCCTGTATTGCCGACGTGAGGTGGTGTACTGTATACGTAGTGTCACTAGTACTGTAGCACTCTCGATATCGATGTACATGTGTGTGCTTTGCAGTTGCAGCTTCTATGTGTGGGTGAACGTGGCTAGCGCTGCTGTTGCCTGATGCCATGACTTGGTTCACTTTGTAGTAGTTACAACGGTTCACTTTGTGGGTTTGCCCTTGTACTCTTTTGTAACTACTGATCACATTGTAGTACACGTGTTCTCGCCACGTCGAGTGGGCACGCGAGGCCAGCATGCGTCATGCTACAAGCTTAAGCGCTGAGCAGCCAAGAACTAGGCCGACTCTCGCTAAAGGAGGCTGCGTGAATCACATTGTAATAGTGCAGTTCAGCGGCCATGGCGCTGCGTGCTGACTTGCCATAGCATGGCACCATATGGTCGAAAGCGCTTGCGCTGCGGTGTACGTACACCGGATCGCGCAGCCTTGCTATTGCTCCAGGCGCATGGATCCATGGTTGGACACGAGTCCATACCATCAGCTCAATGTCACACCTGTGATTTTTCGCCTACTCGAAACTCCATCCTCCGCGCAAGCTGTCGAAAGGTCGACACCTGCAGCTGAATCGGTGCACGTGCCAGCTGCAGGAGCGATTGTATACGAAGCTTGAGACGGCCATGGATCGCGTCTGTCCGTCCGGAGAATATCGCAATGGCAGCTAGGAGCGCGAAAAAATATATGAGGATGAGGTAGGACATGTTTCGTGTCTGCTATAGTAGCTACCGATCGTGTACGTAAGGGCGTCACGACGTATTCACGTGTATACGATCATGATCACGGCAGAACTCCTTTAAATATCAGTACTAGCTTCGGATATATCTGATACCACCGTTTATATTTGCGAGCATTCGGAAGCGGATATCGGGAGCTTTTGAGGAAAGTAGGACAAGGATGTCGACGTCTGATACATCCTGGCATATGCATCGTTTGTACTTGGGTCTTAATTAAGACCCGGCTTTAAAGCTGCATGCGTGCACTGCTCAACAATCAAGATCTCGTACGCGTCAACAGGCCTGGTTCATTTTAAAGAATGTTCTGTTCACGTGACACACTCGTTCATGCATGCCTTTTTGGAGGTGCCGGCGCGCCTGTACGATGAGCACTACTACTGCAGCTGAGACGTTGCAATTGGGAACTTTGCAAAGATGATCGCTGGTTTGCAGATTTGTATATTTGTTAATACCATGCTTCATGCAGCTGACTGACTGACAACACAGCCCCCAATTAGTTAGTGGTCGTGAACAGTGCCAGCCATAGACATAGCACCAGTGCTAGCCTAGATCTGCACGTGCACGCGGCCGGAGGTACCCAGCGGAGCGTCGGATGGATTGGCCAGTTCAAACAGGTAATTCGTGATGTCCAGTGTGCTGATACATAGCATCCGACATAGGTCACGCTCACGAGCCCACACCAGAAAACGCACGATCTATGGAGCTTGCACAGGTGGGAGCACAGGCATTGCAACGTATTGCAAGTAATCTAGAACCGGCTGCTTCTTCAAATCCTGCATGGCCTGCTCTTGAGATGTCTTAACCGTTTCCCATTCTTCGCTCGGGTGTGCTAGTAATGCGCTCTCGATCAAGTTGAGCATCCAGTGCATAGCTTGCCTTCTGTTGTCCTCTCTCGCCCTGTGTCGGTCACATGACAATGACAGAATCCCGGTACCTGCATTGTATCTGTTGCCTGCCACCTGCATGCATGTGGATAGTATCATGCAACACCTGCATGGGTGCAGTAGTCCGTACACTAACGTACAAAAAACTTGATTCAAGCAAGCAGCAGAACCTCGGAAATTATGTATCTCCAAGTCTGTCGCAGGACGGCTGGTAGCTGCCAGACCGTGTTGTAGCACATCAGTATAAGCATGATAAGCATCAGCACGATGTAAGCATGATTCCAGTAGATTACCACAGCAAGCAACACGCACGGTCATAGGCACCTCTGACCTCACTCTCAGAAGCCAGTCTATTACATACACGCACGTTTCAGGTTTATCTAGTGAACAAGAGGTGCTGGCAATGCGGATGAATGGATAGCAGGGGTGGTGGCATACCGCGAGAATGTGTTGCAATGCTTCGACTGACAGCCCGTAGCGCAGCTGCAGGTCGCGCACATGTACGTGCATCTTCACACGGCGGTTGCCTGCGTGGTATGGTTTCGTGCCTAGATGCATCCACAATGTCTGTGTGAAGCGGAAGATCTCGGGAAAGACGTTGCTGTCCTTTGAAGACTCCACGAGCCCCCGCACCAGCTCCATCGTGGCTGCGGGGTGCCTCATTGCTCCGTCTTCCTGAGCACATAGTAACAAGCGTCTGTAGTCTCCACATCACTCAGGCACGTTGCTACGTAATCACATTCCTTGTGGCTAGCGTCACATGCAACGCCAGCATGACAACTGGTCAGGAGAGTGTTGTGTCCAGCACGATCCAGTACAGGAGGTGCTTGGCCCAGCTACAGCCTGTAGCAACGGGGTTGATACCAATAGGGTAAATGACGTGTGGAGACATTTGTAATTCCAAAATGCCTGAGACACAGGATCTTGAAATTTCATGAGTGCTGGTGAAAGGCCCGATGTCAGGTCCGGCATGAACTTTGCTCGGGTGCTTAACCAGCAGCGATGGCATTGGTCATCGGTCACATCACCTGCAAGTGATAAGATGAAAGCTCACCGTCACATATGCCGGCAGAGCCTGGTAATCGGACAGCGGGCCATACTCATGGGCCGCGACGATCGCCCGCTTGTCTGTTGCTACGCCAAACCATGGCCGCACTGTACGCTGGCCTGCGATGAACTCCTCAAACACATCCTGCGGGCTCCGCCTGTCCATGTGGCGCGTGCACAGTCTGCTCACCGTTAGATTCACCTCCTCCTGCACCCAATGCTGCCATCCATCCTCTGTCATTCCGATCTCCTCCAAGAATTGCGCCAACTGCGATCGATCATAGCCAACGCCGCGCAGAATGGACTCCTCCTGCAAAACAGCACCTGGTTGATGCCTGCACTATGGATACTGGGATGTACTGCAACGGAACCACCAAGAGCCTCTGCCATGCATGCAACCGGCTTTGCATACATAGACAAAAAGCAGCTACAGGCACACCTGCTCCTCAAAAGCTGCCTCTGATATAGCCCTTGCTACATCAGCGTTCACCTGATTCACATCCTCGGCATCCATCTGAGAAAGATCTGCGGCTTCTCCTACCTTGGCCAGGATCATCGCTTGCAGGGCTTGCCCATGCACCTCCACGGCGACCTTGGCATCCTCTACAGCAGCATCGTCTGCCTGTTCGTTGCCTTCCTCCGCATGCTGCTCCTCCACACCAGCCACAGCTGCCTCGCTTTCCCTGTCCTCAACTGCCGCTAAGTTTTCTGCCTGCGTTTGCATGCCCATCCACACTGCTTGGCCCCATGCAGTGAGATCTTCACTGCCCACAGCCCGGATTGGTTTCCGCTCGATGGTGCCGTCTTCGTTGACTTCATCATGCCAGTAACTCCGAATTGCTCCCATATTGGCCTCACCAGTGATAGCTGCTTCGAAATCTTCCTCGTACTCGAACGGGAACATCGCTTCTGTCAGATACCCCTACACGGCAGGTTTGTCTACTCTGTTCACCTGAAAAAATGCGGGCACCAGCAGATTACCAAGGCAAAAGTAGAGCAAATGGTTCACCTTGTCATAGCTTGTGATGTCCTGCTTGTTCATGCGCCTCAGCTTCGCACCCTTCTTCTTCATGTACTCGCGTATTATCGGTGTTGGCCAGGGCATCTGCAACACCTCTTGCTCTGCCATCTGATCCAGCCTCTCAGCTTCCTGCGGGGACTTCTCTGGCCCATGCTTGACTAACTCGTCAACACGACGGTATGTGCTATACCTCTCTGGATTAATAGCAGGCTTCCTTCCAGCACAGATGGCGTCTTCAATATCAAGGGACACCTCGAGGTATTGCCTCAGGTCGTCCGCAGTGATGCCAAATTGAGCGTACTGGTCCCTGACGGCACCTTCAACTTGTATATCTAAGTCTGTCAGTGCTGTCCCAGCATCGTCGTCTGCATCTGCTGGCTTGGCAAGATCAATATATCCTTTCAGGACGCTTGGCTCAATCGACCCCTTCTCTGCAACTTGTCTTAGCTTGTCTAGATCAAAACCTGCCTGAGCAGCAAGAATCGGATCAGCTGCCTCAAGCTCAGGAAGCATGTCCTTCAAGAGCCCTGTTGTACCATCAGTTGGCATGGCATCACTCCGGGACACCAATGCATCTTGCATGGATGGTTCACTGTTACCGTCCGATCCGGCCAAGGCGCCTGGCACTTCAGGTGTAGCAGGGACAGCTGCATCTGCTTGATCAGCCGCCGAAGCTGCACCCTCTCCTGTCTCCGTCGCTGTGGAATCATCCTCTTGATCTGAACCACCTTCACCGCGACCACAGAATACCGTTCATGCAGAAAGTTCACATAGCACATTATGTGGTCAAACAGGCATCATGCATCAGGGGTTAGTCATCCGCACCGGTACTGAACATGGCTTGGCCCGGGCGGGGGAGCATCCAAGCATGCTGGTGTTGCTTGCACTGCGTAAAAATCGCCTCTGCTCGCCTTGACAAGTGGAAGATCGAACGGAAACCAGCCATACTATGATTTTACCGCGCGATCACGTGATTTCAAGGCACCTTGGCTAACAACACGGCCTTGTTCAGTGCTCTCTCAAGACAATCATGACCTCCCGGCCACAATGCTGCCGATGATGGCTTGTTGGCAGCGACCAAGGTTAGTAGCAAAGATATTAATTAGTATAAATGCCTGGGTGAAGTAG
The DNA here is from genome assembly GCA_032360965.1 of Ulva armoricana. Taxonomy (NCBI): domain Eukaryota; kingdom Viridiplantae; phylum Chlorophyta; class Ulvophyceae; order Ulvales; family Ulvaceae; genus Ulva; species Ulva armoricana. The sequence continues at coordinate 2,966,945 of JAUMHO010000009.1, forward strand.
TGTGGATGATCTCAACGATAGCCTACAACTGCGCTGAACTGGTTGCGAGGGCCGTTCATTACGGGTGGCATCCTGCACGCTAGCCGCCCATCGATGACTGTGATGAAGACCTTGCTTGAGACGGTGCTACAAAATATCAGACACATACACCCTCTTGGCGTGTCTGCTCAGCGGTAGATGCGTGCCTGCGTGAACCTTGCGCTTGAGGCCACAGGTGCTACAGAGACACATAGGACATGCCACTCACGCCTGCACAGCCACGGAGTCGGTGGTTCAGGCCGGACATCCATCAGCAGTGAAGCCAGGCATCCATCAACGGTGAATAACTATATGGCAAATACTCTTCCTTCAGCAGAGAGACCGCGCAGCACCTTGATTGCACACATTGGGATCGAATTACATTTGATCCGATCCATAGCCAGACCATGGACACAACGGTGGATTGGGAGACTGCCAAACTTGTTGGCTCCCATGCAGCAGAACTTACAGCGAAGCACAGATGAACAAGAGTTATTGAGAGCTGATGGCTGACAGGATCAGGCGGTATCAAAGAAATCTCTTCAGAAGATGATGCTGCGCTTGCAGCCATGAAGCGATGGTTCAGGATGTAAATGTAAATGTAAATGTGACACTTACTCGCCATATCCTACAAGGACCTTGACATCTCCGGATAACCGGGACC
>JAUMHO010000009.1:2967726-3039092 GCA_032360965.1 Ulva armoricana
AACCCCCCTCAGACAACCGCACGCAACTCACAGGGCCTCCTCCTGTGCTAAGCGAGGTGGTCGCGTGCGATTGTGTTTGAAACCCAGGGGGGCACGCGGAATCGAGCCCAAGACCTTCCGAAGAAGGGGTCAGCTTTTATACCGTCCTCCGACCACTGGACAAGATAAGCGTTGGCCGCGCCAGCCGAAGCTAAGCGTGGCCACACCTCGCCCGCCGGAGCGGGGGGAGCAAATTCTCCATGTCTCCATGATGAAAGTGATGGAGTTGCGAACAACGCGTCACTGATTGCCAGGGCAGCTTTATGCGCACATAGCTAACCAACATGGCAGTGAACCCCAGCTTATCTCGACACGGCCAGTCAAAGCTAGGTGGCTTGCATGAAAAGATTACGTATCAATCCTTTGTTGGTAACACAGGTTAGTATTCTTCTGACGTATGCAGCCCTATCATCAGCCAAACGATTCAGTTTGAATGCGCGACCTAGGCTAGAGACGCGACGGCGCTTCGCGAGGGCTTGCTGGGAGGGGGAAGAAGTGGGGGGCGCAGACTGCGGATTTCATGGAGCTACATGGGGAGAGGTCACACTGGGACACACCGGGGGGCCCTGTACACCCGGGCCCTGCGCGACGCTGCGCCACCCTGACTCCACCCCCCTCCCCTCTTCAGCCAGCCCCAGCTGCCCTTCCACGGCGACCGCCTGCCGCTCGCAGCGATCCTGATCGGGGCATTGCGTCTTCACATCGGGGGCTTCTGACTCCCGCACCCATGTCCATTGGGTGCGGCCCCATGGGCCCGCCGCCGGATGGGGCGTTGGACCCGTGTACCACAAGGTCCTTGCAGGATATGGCGAGTAAGTCACATTTACATTTACATTTACCACAATCATGAAGTGATGGTGGTGCATGAATCCAGTGTCTGCGTTCCTGTGTTAACCAGAGTCAGGGAGCCGTGAAGGGTACCCAGAAGTGATTGTCTACAGGGCTGTAGGTATCATGGGAGCTGCGGCATGCTTGTTTTCGCTGCATGAACGCCGGGATGATGCACGTGTCACGTGTGGCTGTGGTGCTCTTGTGAGCACGAGGTTGGTCCTTGCTGTGCCCCCGTTGGCGCTGATGGCCTTTTGTTCGTTTCTGCTTGTAACACGCGGCTGCAGCATAAACACTAGTTCATCAACTGCTGCGTTTCTTATCAGCGCGTACGTTGCCGATGCAAACCTCGGATTCACACAGAGCCATCGTGGACAACCAGTTTGCTGGACACACGCAACATGGCAGACCAGCGAACAGTCATCGGCAATGCAAATCGCATGATGGTGCTTTGCTTGAATGTGGCATGTTTCTTCTCGCACCTCCTGTGTTCAAGCCAGGAGGCACCTTTCGTGTGTAGGTTGCTGCTGGCAGGGCTCCGACGTTGACTTGCCTCGAGGATGTCATTCACCAACTTTCAAAGTACGAATGTGGTCATTAAATTTGTTTCGCACTTCACTGTATGCAGGGACTTGGTACCACTTTTTAACCGGTCATTCCCCTGCAGAACCCGCTTGGTTATTGACGCTGTGCAAAGCGGCGTCGGCTGTAACATATCTGTACCCTCCGATCCGAGAAATAATGAAATTATCTTAGAGTCTGTGGTAAGCTTACACAATCACGACGGTGCATGCAAGCTACAGTGCACATGTACAGAAAATCTCCTCCGATTTGTTTGCAGATCCAGTACCTTCAGAACGAAGTCTTGCAAATCGATCTGTCACATATCTCGCCTAGGCGGGTTCTACAGGGCTGTGTTCATGACGTCGCCAACCTCACTGAGATCGTTGCAGCCCTTGTGTGCTTGGAATGGCAACCAGGTGTGATCTGCATCATTGCGATCTGACATGTCGGCCGAACACAAGCTACAAGTAGATACTCAAGTGAACGCAAACATGGTGAGAAATGCTGCAGATATTTCTGGCGTTGAAAGCAGCAATCAACGGTGTTGTGATGAACTTTCTGATGGAATGGATGTTCAGTACGATACCAACTTGTCCTTGCGTGAAGTCTTCGCAACCACAAACCCAACAACTCAGTTACAAGCGTCCGCTTTATGCAGCCAATCACCTTTAAATGCGTTGCCACCTCCAGTGCACACACAGATGTACACCGCAAGGAGTCTTATACATCCTTCAGCACATCGACCCACATCAATTGAGCCAATCGGCAATCGTAACCCAGGTAATCTTCATTTGCAACCAGGCATCTCATTGAGTGGGAGTGCTCCAGACAGTCCAGGCAGGGCAACTACAGCGCACCCCAGCCGTTCTGGCGAAATCAGCGCTGCCTCCGACGTAAGGGGTTGGGACCACAAACACAGCAGGCTGGGCACGTTTGACGAGGCCATGGTCAGCAGTGTCGCCGAGGCCCGGGGCCCCAATCCTGCAATTCCTTTTATAGGGAATTCATTCAGTCATTGGGGCGGCAGCAGTGCTGCCACCTCTGTTCACTTGGAAAAGACTGGATCAGGACGCCAAGACACATCCGACATCTTTCAAGTAGAGGTAAGCATGCATGGGTGGCAACGGCCACCCAGCTTGTGCTCAGGACTTGAGACTGTCCCCGGGCAAAACCAGAGACTAGGTGCAATCGGCGCACAGCTTCGCCCAGGCACTGTCACCGCAAGAATTGTGCGAGGTTATGACAGCAGGAGCTCAGATTCCTGTTCATACAATGATAATGTTGCAGACGGTGTACGATTGGAGCATTGTACAGCAAGATGCGGCAACTCAAAGCCTCTACATACTCCTGTGACACAGGATATTGGAGGGCGTAATGGCCTTTCAAGCTGCTCAGGGTGGTCTGCTGATTCTCTTACTTCTGATGGAGTTGATCAGCTCAAAGCTCGCAACAATTACCCGATGCTGATCCGCAACATACCTGTACTATCCCAGCCTGAAAGCCCAGGCACTGAGTGTGAGGCTCAGGCTTGTCATCCGTCGGTCTTGAACAGCCACATGGCAAATGCTCTTCATGCAAAACAGAGACCGTGTAGCAGCTTGGATGCACATGGTCAGGATCGACTGGCACATTTCACATTGGATTTCATCCATGCTAACCCTGGTGAGATGAACACCGACAGAATTGCCGATGTGAGCAGGCAACCAACGTTGTCGTCACCTGTACAGCACAGCGTACAGCAGACCAAAGATGGAGAAGAATCAGTGACCGGGAGCAAGGACCGCCAGGACAAGGTGGCACTGAAGAGTTCTCTAGATGAGGACGATGTTGTACTTGCAGCTGTCATTCAGGACATTCTCGATGATGAAAACGATGATGAAAACGATCAATTTACGAAACCGGGATCATTGGTCACTAAGGCCACTGAGTCCTCTGTTGACGTTCACCCAGTCATTCAGCAGCGGGATGTCACTCAACAGGACTTATGTCCGCGAATGGAACCCCATCACCAGGCAAATGATTTGCCTAGAACACGGGCTCTGAAGCAGAGTCGTTTGGGTGATGCTGATGGAGCCGGATCTGCTGCAGCAGGGGCAGATAAAATGGGTATGACCTAGAAGTTGCAGCATGTCAGCATTTTTGTTTTGCGGACGCAGAGTGTACTTCGGCATCGTATTCGTATCTGCACACCCTGTAGACGGGCTCAGGTGTCAACGCATGTACTCCGTGGCACCACCATGGCGCGCTATGATGTGCAGAAATTCTACAGCAAAGCAGTCTGGCGTCAGGAGATGAGACGGTCACGGACTCAGAGGGATCCAGCCCTGCAGGCGCACCATGCAGTGGGCAACGTGAAGATGCCTGGGCATCAATGGAATCTGCTGACAGGCTTTTGGGTACTGCACAGACGTCCTCAGAAACTCAGGAGGTCACCGTGAAGCAGCTTACACAGCGCAGGAAACCCAGGGCTTTGCCGGGGAGCAGCCCTGGCAATCGCACTCGCATAAACGGAAGCAACGCTAAAAAGGGCAAGCGAGACAAGCTGTGCCGTTCTCGCAAGGGTGCAGGTACATCTGGCAAGCTAGAACTGCACCACCACAAGGACACCAGGAAGGATTTGCCCTGTGACAATCCATGGCTGCCAAATGGTGTGCCCACAGTCACAGCCCAGTTGTGGCACATGATGTCCAATTCTGCCAGCTTAAGTTTGATTGTTTTCCCCCTATGTCCATCATGGTGTGCCGCAGGTAAGTCTGGGGTGGGGCTAGTGTCAACGGCAGTCAGCCCGGTAAAGAAGAGGATTGGTGCAGCTGCACGGAAGAATTATAAAAAAAAACATCATTTACAACCAGGCACTAGATTGGCACAAGTTAGTGAGGCGACTCTGAAGGCTGTCCACCCAATTGGTGGGGTCAGGACGGATGGAGGCCCCACTAGTGCCATTGCAGCCAGGTGCAGCGTCTACGCAGCACCTAAACTTGCACACGCCAAATCAGTTTAGCCCCTTCGAATTCTCTCGGCCCGTGTTTCTTGCCCCTTTATTTCATGCTTGCAGCTACACCTGCTCTATTCAAGGAGCGTTCATGTCCATAGCTTAACAGTTCATGTGATGGACAAAATCATGCTGGTTCTGGCTTGCAGATGGCAAAGATGCCCAAAGAAGTGGCCTGCGCAAGGACGGCTCGAAACAAGTCTTGCACACAAGCTGGCACATGTAGTGAAGCTAAAGGAGGTGCGAGGCAGCCGCCATGCGAGTGCAATGCTGCGCAAGTTTGCTTGTGTACACATGCATGGTGTCATGAATACGTGAGAAATTCGTGCTGTGTTAATGTGCCCCACACAATGGGCACTACATTACACCACAAAGGAGAATGTGTGTCTCCTGACGGATTTCGGAGAGCAGGGGAGCCCATCCGCGCTGTCAAGGCAGGCCCGTAACACAGCTCTGGCAGAGGAGAGCACCCTTAATCGGGCTGAAGCGCAGCAGAAGTTGGAGGAGAAGCTGTTGCGTGCACAGTACAATCGGGAAGTGACAACAGAGAATAAAATTGCTCCCCTTCAAGACAGAGCAAAGCGGCATGCACAGACAGTGCAAGCGCACAAAGCCACCATGATTTTGACAGAGGTGCGCATGCGGGCTTCTTAATCGGGGTACCAACCTCCACACAGGCTCCACACGGGCTCTACACGAGCTCCACACAGCCCGTAAACAATGCATGGGGATCCGATGGACAACAAATAAGTTTGTGATGAAAACTAGAGACATACGGTGTCAGTATTTAAGTTCTGCATGGATGCAGCGCGATGATGTAGCAATGCAGGTGCACTAGTACTGTGCGAGCGTGGTTTGGCCGGCAGGCATGCCATTGACAGGGCATCTGTGCTGCTCTTGCAGGCTGTGAACGTGCTGGAGAAGACACGACAAGAACAGGCTGTTGCAGAACAGAAGTTCTTCAGGTCCGCATTTCTTCAAGCTATTGAAGCTGAGAAGGAGGCGTTGCTTGATAAACGCAAGGATGATAAACAGCACATCCGTGCCATCAAACCGAATCAGGCACAATCAATACCATGCCATGATCCAAGCAGAAGCACCATAGTGGATTCCATGCAGTCCAAGATTAGTAGCCTGCAGCTCGAGCTGAAAACTGTACAACATGACCACAAGGAGAATCGGAAGCAGGAGGTCAACTCTTCCATGGACCAGCTTAGTCTTCAGTTGCAGAAGTTGTATGCAGATGCCCAGAAAACAGCAAAGGGGCAACGAACGCGGGATTGTCTTGTTGAGAGTATCAGGAAGTTGGTACAGGGCACAATTTTTACCTCCTGAAGCTGTGTTGTGGCACTGTTTGGATACTTTGATGATTATCTGAGATCGCAAATGCAACGTAATTACACAGAATCATGTTGAACTCTGTTCACATCTATATTTCCTCTGACTTCACGACGATTTTAGAAGCCAATATATCACATGTGGCATGCACCCACCTGTGTAGAAAACAGCTGCCGTGCAGGTGCGTTCTTGCAGGTATGCAGGCCACGATGGGGCTTCACAGTGGAATTCACGGCATGCTTGTTCCGAATGCAAATTTGATGAATGCTGCTGTGATTGTGTATTTAGAAACAGCACCTTTGGAATTACAAATGATCACTGTTTGGACTTCGGACCAACGTCTGTACAGACGCATCCACTGTTGATGAAAATGCGTACCCACCTGGAACGTACACAGGAAACTGTCGTGTACTTGAGTTGGCTTGTGATTTACCCCTTGGCGCTGCCCGGATTTTGGGTTGACCTCCGTGTAACACAAGAAACTGACAGCATCAACCAAGTGGCAGTCTCGCTTGGACGTGGGCGGATTCAGGTGGGACAAAGCAGGTGTATGGGGAGTGGGACCTGATTCTGGCTGCGGGACCGGGGCATCACGCGGCTACGCACAATTCAAATTCATCGGCCGTCGGATCGAAACATCTATTCTGGTGAGTCAAATGCGCCTGCTCCAGGCTACGTTCATGAGTGCAGCTTCTCCGGAGCCACCAGCGAGATGTAGGAAATTCTTCATGTAAACCGCCGAGCGCGAGCTACCTTCTACTTGCCATTTCACTAGCGCTACTCCTGGGGCTCGTTTAACCTGCTACGCCGGCGTGAAACAGGCGGACATTTTCACAGTGATGGTCATGTGAATGTTCAACTGTTAATAAAATATGTTTAAGACCCTGCGATCGTGGTCACCTGGCTCGGACGCTGACGATCCAGTCGAACCGCATCCGGATGTAGAGAACGGGAAGTGGCTTGCGAATCATCGCTTCAGCGTGACAGATAAAGAACTTAGCGATTGCTTTCCATTCACTCCGTACCCCAACCAAATGCGATTCATGCGGGAGCTGTACTCCTGTGCTTCGAAAGGCAGGTATGGTATCACATGCTGTTCAGCGCTCACGCTGCGATAATGATGGAGAATTGATCAGAGATGTGTACTTTCTGTACAAGGATGCGTTGAGGTACCTTGGAGGTTGAATCTGCAATGATCAGGGACAATGCAGGTTGGGCTTGTTCGAGTCACCGACAGGAACCGGAAAGACACTGACAGTCATTTGTGCACTATTGACTTGGCTTAAACATGCGTATGACGCTGGCAGGGAACCTGAGGCTGAAGCCCAGGAAGCAGTTGATGACCCTGATGAACCAGATTGGCTCCGGGAGTCAACGCAGGATGCAGACACAAATGAGAACGAAGGAGATATGCCAGCGGAGAAGTCGATGCCTAAAGTTCAAATCATATATGCATCCAGAACGCATTCCCAGCTGTCTCAGTTCCTGGGTATGCCTTTACATGGCTGATGAGGGCTTATGTAACAGTGCGGTACGCCCACAGGTAACACCAGCTGCAACCACAGCATGCAGGAGAATTTGCCAAGGTCAAACAGGCGCAAGAGTTCAAGATAGTTGCGGTTGCGTCACGGAAGATCCTGTGTGTCAATCCCAAGGTCAAGGCTCTTGGATCTTCTTGGCGTATCAACGATGAATGCCTGCAGCTGCAGTCCAAGGAAACTTCAAAAAAGCAAGTCCTGTCAGGCGTGCTTCAATTCTTTCTCGCTGCGGTAACAACTGTCAAGCATGTTCTGGACAGGTAAGCCTGAAGATGTTTCTTGCCACTCAGAGCCGAGACTCGCATACTCTATGAACATACACCAGTCTTTATGGCAAGGTCTCTGATGTATGCAGTTGGTACTGCAAAAGCTTCAGGGGGTTGTGGCTTTCGGTGCAAGGGGGAGCCATCAATGGACAGCTTTGTAGCAAACGTCCTTGACAAGGCCATGGACATAGAGGACCTTGTGACAACTGGCACTCGGCGCGCCGTTTGCCCCTACTATGCTGCGCGCAGTGCAGTTCCATACGCAGACTTTGTGGTCGTCCCATACAACTGTTTGATACACAAGTGCGTTGTCAGCCATCCTCCAGGTGGCCTCGGTCATCACAGGCGCATGTCACAGCCAGAGCATTGTTGCATCCTCACCTGGTTGCGTTCCACAGTCGGTTCCTACAGGCAGCATCAGATCGCAGACACACTTCACAGAGACATTCAAGCAGATGGCACGCCTGATCCATGCGTTGCTGGTCTCTGATCAGCTTTGTTCCTCATTCTGTAGGGCAACAAGAGAGGCGTTAGGGCTGCGTCTACAGGGCAGCATTGTGGTCGTTGACGAAGCGCACAACCTTCTGCCAGCTATCCACAGCAGCCACTCCGTCGCACTGCCGTTCAACAGCCTCCATGGCACCTCAAAGCTCCTTGGCACGTACCTGGACCACTTCCAGACCCGACTGGGCCCTGCCAAGGCGAGCACCGTGACGGCAGTGAAAAACGTTTCGGATCGCTTGGCCGATGCTCTTGCTACGCTGCTGGACAGCCCCGACGCCACAGCCGGGCTTTCTGGAGACTGCCACAGGGTGATGCTGCCCAACGCATTCCTCATGGGCTGCAGGCTTGCCAACGTTAACATCCCAAAGCTGCTCGCAGAGATGAATGAGGGCAACCTGGTATTCAAGATCGCTGGATTTGCAGACACAGTCGTCAAGGCGGTGGCACAGGGCGGCGGGCCGCTGCTGACGGTCCTGGAGAAGCAGGAGCACATCGCCAGCACCAGCACCGCCGCACAGGTGTGGTGCATGCTTGTGGGGGGAGCGCTGCAGCTACATGCCCTTGAATTGTAACACCAGCACCTTCATCGTTACAGTGTGTGGCGGCAACACACATGTACCTTGGTGCTTGTTGAGTTGTGCTGCGATGTCTGATCTCCCGAGCAACCCACCGCACGCATGGTCCTCAAATGTGGTGCGATTGGTTCTGATCACTATCCAGTTGTGGTGGGACTGGCGTAGCCTGTACGACAAAGATGTGACCGGGGCCCCAGGTCTAAACTGGGCTGTTCTAGGGTCACCTGCGAGCAGGCAGTGTTTGTAGAAGGGCAAGTCCCAGGACACACCGGCTGAAGGGAAAGGCCGGGCTGCCGCTGCAGCCACATTTCAGACCTTCCTGCAGTTTCTTCAGGAGCTCAGCAGCGCTGACTCCGCTGGGAGAGTGCTACTTACCAAGAACGGAGGCATGCCCCCCCATACCATGACACCATGAAATCCCTCACACAACGCTTTTACAACCTATCGCTCGGTGCACCCCTCTGCGGTGCCTTAGCTGGCTACAGCAAGAGCATACAAGGGCACGCAGCGGCGTTGTGAGGGCGTGTGCTGCTGCAGGGAGTCTCCACCTGAAGTACGTCCTGCTGGATGCGAGCACGAAGCATGCCGAGACGCTGCAGCAGGCGCACAGCGTCATTCTCACGAGCGGTACACTCGCGCCCCTCAATGTTCTCACGCAGCAGCTCTACCGCCCAACCGATGCGGCACGCATGCATGAGTTTACCTGCGGCCACATCGTTCCACCAGAGCGCGTGCTTGCGGTGGGCGTCGGGTACGGTCCGGGTGGCCGCCGGCTGAAGCTGACGCACGGTATGCGCGATAGCCAGGCCATGATGGACGAGTGCGGGCAGCTGATCAGCAACTTCTGCCGGATCGTTCCTCAAGGCTTTGTTGTCTTTGTTCCCTCATTCGCATATGCAGATGCGCTCAGGTCTCGGTACGCTTCTACTACTGCATGCATCCACTACTGCATGTGCCCACTCATGGCTGCGGACTCAGCCCAAGCTGCTACCCTGACTGATCTCCTCTAGATTAGACTCGAGACGAATGCGGTGTATAACAGTGGGCTGGTCGCTGGCGGGGAGCGCATCAGGTGCACATACGATTCCGTGACAGCATCGTCTGGCGACACACATTACGGCAAGCGTGCACGCAGCATGCTATTCACATTCACTGGGACAAGAGCTGACGCATCATGCTATCATGCTGCACCTGCATATGACACAATAAATGCTACAGGTGCACTTGTGAAGGCTGACTTATCAGCATGTGCCTGTGGCCATGGCTTTCTGGAATTGAGCATGTCTGCTGAGCGTACCCATGGTGATCTGTGAGGTTCCTGCGGGCGTGAGCAGTCTATTTAATACCTTGTCCTATCCGTTTCGACCGGTATGTGGCGTGGCGAATTCACAGATGGCAGCGAACGCTTGCACAAGAACTGGTCAGTCTTGGTGCAGTTGGGGTCAGAGCGGACTGCACAACCAACTGGCAGCCAAGAAACGAGTGTTTTGGGAGAGCCGAGACGCCGCAGCCTGTGATGGCATGCTCAAGCAATACCAAAGCCATATCCAAAGTGGATCAGATGCTGGAGCACTGTTGATTTGTGTTGTTGGAGCTAAGCTCTCAGAAGGTACTTTCCGTGAGCGCTTGTGCTACGGCTGCTCCATGCGTGTGTGCATGTTCTTCGACCGTCTCCGAGCGTGCAGTGGCATTGCCAGGCTACCGCGACATGTCTATCTCAACTGTGGGCAACTGCTAACACTGCCAGGTTGGCATCGCTTTGTTGACACCCTTGCAGGTCATTCGCTGTGGCTTTATGTTTTGGTGTATTGATGAAGGGCCCGTGTGCAGGCATCAACTTCGGGGATGGCCTCGGGCGCTGTGTTATGGTCCTGGGCTTGCCCTATCCTGACCTGCGCGACCCGGAGCTGAACGAGAGGCTGATGCATGCGGACCGTCTAGTGGCAGGTGGGAGGGATCGGGTTGATGTCAGCAGCGAAACGAAGCTGGGGAAGGCCGGAAGGGAAATGTACACGAATTTATGCATGCAAGCAGTGAATCAGTGTGTTGGCCGCGCTATCCGCCATGCCCGTGATTACGCAGCTGTGGTGCTGGTGGATGTCCGGTACACAGCAGGTGAGAGCGGTGGGCAGACGCTCCGCACCAAGCTGCCACACTGGGTGACCAGGAGGTGGCAGGACTGTCCCGACAAATTTGCCCCTGCGCTGCAGGGACTGGCACAGTTCTTCAAAGGCATGTCTGGGGTGTGAATTCGACATCGGTTTACAGCTGCCCTGAGAACATTTTTCCATTCAAATGATGTAAAGAACTGAATTCACCGAATCATCAGTAGGAGTCCACTTCTACTGGCGGACAGGTGATCACTGCGCTGCTGCAGTGGAGCAACAGTATGAAAATTAATCTGTTGCTCATCGCCTAGTGTTCAAGGAGGGGGGCTGGCACTCCACCTCTAACCACGTTCACCCAGAGAGCGCGAAGGATGCTTTCCCAATCGAAATATTGGGACGGTATATCGACATAACACGGCCATGCTGTTCAAGGCCATGCTGATCTTTCGCGAAGGCATCTGACTCATTTTCATCTCGACACATGATCCAGGCACAGTCCATATGTACTTCTACTTATGTGGCGTGAGCGCAGACTCCGTGGAATCGTACGATTCGTGTTAGTGTAGTACTGCATGATCTCAAGTTGCCACACCCCGGAAGCCACACCACGTCAGCACTCATGGCCGCAGCGCTTGGTTGTCTCGCTACAGGGACACTGTGCGCCAGCCCGGACAACTGAAACGGGCAGCAATTTGATTCCAGATTCAGAGAATGTCTTCAATCTAGAGCTGCCTGTTTTATTCGACTGCAGAACCGCTTGTATTCTTCGATTGTACGTTCGGAACAAACTTCCACAGGTTTGATCACGGCATCGTACACTGCCCGGAATACGCTACGTCAAACGTTTTAGCCTGCAAATCTATCCGCTGGGATGTCAAAGCGCGCTGTGTAGATGTCACGTCGTCAAAGCCGTCTACGACCGGTTGCCTGCCTAAACAAGCGCATGTAACATGGTACGCTCGAGCGCCATAACATGTATTATCAACACATTTTCATATGCTGGTCCTTCAGTTTCGTCTTCTGTATCCTTACTCGCGACACATACAGGGCAATTCCCATCCCACTCCCAAGCGCAAGCCTGCAGCGGATACGTATCATGAGGGCCATCCTACGTCATCACCCACGTCTCCAATCACATATGGCCCTCAAGTGCCAATGGAACCGATTTCTTCGCGATCGCAGGCAGTCCAGGAGAGCAGCAAGTCATCAACAGATATCCCGTTCAACTGCCCTGCACAGCCGAAGCTTGTTCCAACGGCTATCGTCTGTGTGTCCTCACTTTCCCCGTTCACGTGTTGTAGCTCACCTGTGGCCATCTAGTCTCTGCCTTTTCCCTCTGTTGGCTGTGTCAGCTGTTGCAAGGATCAATCTGCATGAAGGGAATCGTGGTGGCAACGAGGTTGAAGTAGAAGGCTCATTTGATAACTGGAGTTCCCGCACCCGACTACAAAAGACGGGCAACAGTTTCACCATTGTCAAGCTGCTGCCCCCTGGGGTGTACCAATACAAGTTTATTGTAGATAACGAATGGCAGTATGACCCAAGCCAGCCTGCCATGTATGATGATTCGAACAATGTGAACAATGTCATCGAAGTCCAAGAGTTCGTTCCAGAGAACCTGGATTCGCTGGCAGGCTTTGATCAGCCACCTTCGCCAGAAGCATCATATGACAGGGCTGAGCCATCCCCAGATGACTTTCAGAAGGAGCCGCCAATCATGCCACCCCATCTCAACCTTGCCTTATTAAATGTTCCACCCGCACTAGAAGCTCAGGCCGTTCTGCCAAGGCCTCTTCATGTTGTTCTTAACCACACATACCTTCAGAAGGATGCAGATGTATGCTCCGTCCTCCTGTGTGCCTGCTCTTGCTGCGTGCCTAAAACTGTTAAGGCATGCAGAGAGTTCTGCGTTGCAAACCTTGTTGCAACAGTATGTTTCGCTTCTACAATCGCCAACTTTGAACATGACAGCATAGTAACATGTGCAGGGCTCCGCAGGAACAGCGCTGGAAACAACAACGCGATACCGCTCCAAGTATGTGACCACCGTCGCTTACTTTGAGTCGAGCTCTGCATACTCCCCTATGTAGAGATTCGCAAAGGATGCCAAATCTTCTTTCGGCGTAAAATTTTTTTTCAGATGTAACCAGACCGTTGTGTTGACCGCCGGCCCACAGAATGGGCGCCATGACATACATGAGCACTGGTCGACACTTGTTCCTGATTAAGGTCAAGCCCGGCCACCCAGGACAGCCTAAGACTTGGAACTTTCTGCTGTCTCACAACCCACGAATGGCGAGTACACATGCAGCCAGCGCTGTCAGGTGTAGCAGATATGACATGTGCAAGACGGAATGCCCAGTTACACGACGAATCAATGGCAAGATCAACGGACAGGCTTCTGCGCAGCACGATTATCGGTGCCTACCATATGAGAAAGCATGCATGTTGCAGCATCCTTTTGATTAGCACGTGTCTTATCTTGGGGAATGGCCGCCCTCCATGTCCAGCTCATGTTGATTTGCAGCAACAATGTCTGGATAACTCTGGAACTGAGCTGGAAGCCTTGCCCCATTCTCAAAGTAGCTACACATTCGTTGCATGACGTGCAATCCCTTGTTTGTGGCCATCTCTTTGTCTACTTGTCTCAGAGTTTCAACGTGAAGTGCAACACTTTCAGCAACCGTGGGTGGGATGACAACGTCAGGCAAGAACCTTCCATGTGCATAGTACGTTGTCAGCAGGTTATTCATCCGCTTCTGGGTGCCATACAGCAGCATTATTCCCAGATCATATGCTCGCTTGGCCTCCTCAAGGCTGAGATACGTTGAAAATGACTGCACAGCGCACACCAAGACTCAGCATATCTGCGCAGTGTTGCACGGATACAAAGTTTACAAGGCACCATGTGTTGCTGATGAGGTCATCTTTGCGACATTGCAAAAACATGCTACAACACTAGAAACAACAAGCGCGTGTTTAATATGGCTCAGTCTTTCATCAGCATGCTAGAGGATGCGAGTGGGCGGGGGAGGTACTTCACCTTGAGGCCTGCCTGTGTCACCCTGGCTTCCCAGGTGCGTACAACCCCATCTTTGCGAGATTTCTTGGGGTACACACCCAGGCGGCTCTTCGCGTCATTGCTTTCTGCCTCATACAATCGCTGGTAGCCTGTGATCAGCATCTGAGCGACATACTCACGCGTGGTGAGAACGCTTCGCATGTGCTCGTCTGCTTCATTGCAGTAGTCCTTCAAGCTGAACTGCAGCCAAGTATACGTATGACTGGATCTGAAGAAGCTGCTCACTCAGCTGTACAAGACAACCACGATGAGGACGCTGAGCAAGCGGGCACAGGTGGTTGCTGTACTTCCTCATGACACAAGTGCTAAGGCTGCAGAACAGTTGTGTGCTCCCATGCCCACAAAACCGCGACAGAATGTCAGGAACCTGGGCCCGCAGCTGAGCCCGCAGCACTTGTTGCAGCTGTGTCAAAACGCTCCAAATACAAGGTGATATGAGAAGCGCACATTCAGAATTTCGTCAAGGTCCTTGTCAGGAATTTTGTCCCTCAGGACTTTCAGCGTGACACGGTCCACCGCTCTGGTCGCCATTTCTAGCGCTGCTTCTTTGTCCCCAGGCTTGTCAACAACATATCTGAATAGCCCCAAGTAGTACTGGCTCGGAGAGTTCTCCAACTGGAACTGACCGTTCGCTTTCAGCAGCTTGCGGAATGGTTCCAGAGCAAGCTGTGCTTCATATGCATTGGACAGCTCCCTGCAACACACGGAATTCTGAAGTCTTTTTTTCATGCTAGAGAAGCTTCAGCTCCCGCTTCCACAGCAATTTCTTTGTGCTGGGCTCTGCGAGCATCGGCAAACACGCATGGCCACAAGTTACGTAACATGCGACATGATAATGGAATTGCTCCGATCATTCTTGTGTGGCGGTTGTCTTGCGGTGCATACAGCTGTGAGCCACTCACCCGTGGCACACACGAGTGGCATGACGACCGTGCCGATGGCTGTGCTAGGCAAGGTTACGAACAAGTGCAGTTAGCCAGTGTTCAACTGCACTTCTGGAGGTGACAGATCATTCCAGCAGCAGTTGTGGATCCTTTGAATCACTAAAGAGTGATCATGGATTCGGTGGACAAATGCATACATGCTGCAGGCCAAGCAGAAGCAGTTGATGCATACTTGTGATATATGCCCTTGATCAAGCTGGCTGACTTGCTCGCCTTGCCCTTTTCCCCGGATCGGCCACCCGAGCGCATCGTTGGTGTGTCAGCATCCGAATCAGATGTGCTGACCCTGCAGCGAATTCTTCTCTTGCCCGTGCAATCACGACTTCCAGGCTTACGCCGCTTCTGTGGATAGCGAACGCGGTTGTTGGGGTCCAGATGGCCATCCAAATCACCTGAAGCACATGTGGTTGCCGTAACACACATCAGCGGCAGTGAATTCACGCACATTGTGAAGCACCACATCACTTTGCACGTGTGCCTCATGAAATGGAATGATACAGGTGTCTCTCCCGTGCGCATGTTGTGCCGGAAACAAACTTGCTTGGGGCAGTTGGACGAGACGTATGCAAGTCACCTGTCGTGCCGCCGGATGCGGCTGGCGCATATTCAGAATCCGAGCAGTATCCACTGGGCAACGCCCTGCCACTGGCTTCCAGGCCATGGTATGCATCTGTATCCTCAGCCTTTACCGATTTCTTGCGAACCCTTGAAGGTCTGCTGCTCTGACCGCAAGCGGCTGTGCTGTTCCCGCCTTCCGCCGCTCTGCCACGGCAACTGCCGGTGGCAGCATCAATACGTTGGTCCACGCCTTCAGGCGCTTCATGCGAGCTTTGCGCTTCAACAGCCGCCGATACGTCTGTAGCTGCTATGATGAGGGCTGCGCTGCCAGCACGTGCCTGCTCTTGCAGATTGGACCTCCGGATGCCTGCTCCAAGTACACTGCGCATGCTCGTGGGGGCCGTGTCTCTGGCCGCGCGCTCCTCTCCGAGTCGAGCCTGAGGTGGCAACACAGTGGGGCCCTGGAGCTCGGACGCGGGCATGCGTGTGGTGAGGCGCATTGTGTGCACACCCACCGCATCGGATGCGTGGGACACTGTGGTGGACTCTGATGTTGCCGGAGCATCAACATATCCTGCAGCGCAGCCCTTCATACTTTGGATGTGCCGGACTCACGTGTGCCATGTGTGGGCTCATGTCTAAAATCAAGCTTGAAGATAGTTTGGCAATGGATTTAGATTGGTGGAGTGCCTGAATCTGCTATCAGCTACGTATATGTCCAGCTCACTTGGCAATGCATAGGTGGCTGTTATACACATGCTGTAGATTTCTACGTGAGCTGCGGCCGTATCATTCCAAGTACTAGTCATGCAGATGCAGTGAGACCAGGGCACTCTCTGGTCTGGTCACCGGCAGTAGTGCAGGATGTGCATGTGCAGGTCTACTGGTAGGTTGCAGAGCCACTGGCAGTGCTGTCATATGCTAGCTAGTAGCCGTGCCACTGTGACAGTGGCTGGGATAGGCAGAATGAGGCAGCACATGTGCACAGGGCTGAACAGCTTCTACTAGTAGCTGTTTAATTGAGCATCTTCAATCTCTGACTTTGTGCTGCAGTCACAGCCAGACTCATGATCACTGAAATGAACTAAGCATCAAGATTTTTAAGAGCTTGCTGGTCACCTTGACTTCCTGCAGCTGATCCACGTGCTCGTGGCACATCATGCTGATCAGGTCCTCCTGCTGGCGGTAAGTGATTCTGGGTAGGATTCTGTTGGTATTCATGCCGTAGATGCACATCCTGTGCGAAAAACAAAGGATTTGGGGCTGATTCTTCCACAAGATATGGTTTCTGGTCCCGGGTGGCATTACGGATGGCCATCGTCTGCTCATCCACGTCTGTTGCACTGCTAACGCACACATTTCCTGGCCTGCTTCCTGCGACGTGATCTGTTGCCTGCACCAAGGGACCCCTGCTATCACTCCTACATTTTGTTATTTATGCATGGTATTCTCGCTGACCAAGCCATTCACGGAAACTCCGTGCTTTTGTACGTAATATGCTGCCAACCGTTAGTGCCTACACTAGTATTGTCAATGGCTGTGCACCTGCTTTGGTCTCAAATCTTCCTCCAAGACAGGCTGTACCATAAATTTTCTGCATGGCTTGGGGGCTGATCTATATCAATGGAGCACGTACATATGTATGCCATAGCCATGTCATCAGTCATGTGAAAAACGGGTAGAACTAGCAAACGCAGTAGGCGATTCCTCCACAACAAGCAAATATTACGGGACTGCAGGCGAAATGTACATTATTCACTACACCTGGGATACAATAGCTTTCGTAGTTGCTGGTTGGTGCAGCTCAGTGAGCTTCGGCCGCGTGGCG
Source organism: Ulva armoricana (assembly GCA_032360965.1). Classification (NCBI taxonomy): domain Eukaryota; kingdom Viridiplantae; phylum Chlorophyta; class Ulvophyceae; order Ulvales; family Ulvaceae; genus Ulva; species Ulva armoricana. The sequence goes on from JAUMHO010000009.1 coordinate 2,984,891, forward strand.
CATGCAACGGAGGTCAGTCCGAGTGCGAGAATGTCTGAGCAATAGCATCCAATTTCCCCAAATAGCATCTGGTATCCGCTAGATAGGCCGATAACAAATGAAATGATATAAGTAGTTAATATGCTCAATTTGAAAGGCTCGGGTTGGATGTGATGCTGGTTTGAACAGAAACATCGACGTACCATCGATCGCGATGTCGCAGTTTGTCAGGCCCGGATCAACGACCTCAACCTACGCCACTGAGAGCTCTAAAATGGGCAATGCGGCGAGCTAAAAAGCAGATCTTTGGCCAAGTCCTTGCATTCGTATGGCTGTCAAGCTACGGTCGTCCTAGAGCCTAAAAAGTCTAGCTTTGACGACCGGAAGTGCTGAGCAGTACTATAGCTACAGGCTGGAACACAGCAACCTGCTGTCTAAGTTATACAGTATGTCTGTACACGGAAACCAAAAATACATCCCAGAGCTTTTTTTAACACGGCTGATGCCCCCGGGGAAACACTGTGTCGAGCGCTATTGAAACAAACTGGTTGCGAAATCGTCTGCACACGTGCTCAAGTTGACGGCCATTTGGGCTTGTCCAGACCTGTCCAGGGCCGCGTTTCCACAGACATGTGTGAGTGGCCAATTCAAGTACTTGGTTCAATGCATGCGTTTCCGCGCGGCCGTCCGAATGTCGTCCTGACGATCGGCAACGATCCACAACTACTGCGTGGGCGGGCCTCAGGCTGGGCTCGAATGTAGCTGCATCGATGTCCAGTGGCACACGATCAATGCAAATATACCAGCTGTTGGCAGACACCAGTTCGAATACCCGAATGCGGCCCATACGTGCATTCCTAAGTGAGCTTATGCCTTCTATGGGTTTCCTTTCAAGCCGCTCCATTGTACTCCACGTTCTCACTTGATTTTCTGATGATGCTGCCAGCCTGCCAATTCGTAGGTGCACAGCATGCAGCTTGCAGACCTGTCACCATGTGAACCTTTCCTACAACCCAGCTGCCTTGCCTCATGAAGTGGATCAATTGAAGTTAACTTCAGCTTCAACCCCGCTGATGTGGGCAGCGCCCAGCCATCATATGCATATTTTGCAGCTCATCACACTTAGATTAAATCTTGCAAAGGCCTTCCTGAGTCCTGTTGTTCTGGTAGTACTCAGAGTTGCTGGGCACTATGGTGAAAGTGTATACGTATTGATCCCACAGAGGACATCAATGAAGCACACAAGCAACGGTCAGCTGCCCTGTCAGTGGCAGTCGGCTGTGCTGAAAGTATCATATGCCAGCTTGCAAGTCAAGCTTGACTACTAGTACTGATAGTGAGTCCATGATGAGAGGAACGCTCGGCATACATGTACATGGGGCAACCTCGCGTGCTCGATCGACATATACAACAAGACGGTCACCAAGCCTGCCACACTGTTGTCATGGCCACCTGCAGGTTCAAATCCACATCATGATGTCTGTCAGTGATGTCACGTCATTCGTCCATTCCAAGAGTGTTAACAATCATGAACCTGCACAGCATACAGACTGTTTCCAGGTTTGCCAGGTAGTGCGCAGGGCTCTGTAGTGGCAGTGCAGTCACAATCAGCACACCTTGGTAAGGTTTTCGGCTGGATGGACGTCATAAATCTGAGCTCTGCATGTCTTGTCAGGTGTGCTACGAATGGCATGGGCTGTTTCCAAACACTCATGTGTACGCCTGATGGGCTGAATCTCATAATTAGACCACAGGCAGCATGATCAGCAGGCCTGTGGCCAGAAATTCACTCTTGAACGTAGAGCTGCTGCTCGGAAACGGGCATCATACAGTCTTTAACCGCATCTCTCACTCGCAAAAGTTGTCACAATACTGCAAGCATGCAGCTGCTCTTCCAAAGACCACCGCATCGTGAGCCCTGTGCCTTTGAAAAGAATGCATGAGGCATTGGGTCGGTGAATCCCTTGTTTCTCGTCGTACAGTTGCCACTCATGAAAGAAAATGTGTCCCTCGCTCAGCTGTGGTCCATGTCAACTGGGTTGGACGTCCGGATGTCAGTAAGAAACACCAAGATCAGTATCATTGCATCCACAGGGGACGTTCATGTGAAAGCAGCGATACACTCACCCTGTTGTGCCATGCATATGCTTGTACAGAGCTGTGGAGAAATCTCAGATAGCATGCGTCGCCCGGTAAGGAGGTGGAAATGCTGGATCCCCAGCGAATAAGCTGTATGCCTCTCTAACAAGAGTGAAATAAATCCACTCGCGGCGGTGTTGTAGCAACCATGACGCATTTCAAAGAGTCAATAAACAAATTCAGGCCGGCATGAAGTACTCAGCTCAACATCTTCGACCATTTTCCCCCGAATTCCAATATTGAATTACAAATCAACTCGATCACAAGTATCCTACAAGATGCTTCTCATTATCTGACATAGCAGTCTACACACAAGTTGTGACCAGCTGGCGGGGGCAGGAATTCCGTAGACGCCTGCGTTTGTAGAAACGTTTTCATTCAGTTTTCGGTGCTCCTCCAAAGTACAGCGCCAGCAGATGCCGACACCCCTTGCAATTGCTACAGAGCTCCACCGCGACTGTGTCAGGGATCATCGCGCCTGTGGCCATTGCTGACTCGTACACGGCCACATGGATGCGCCTACGCCAACACAGCGGAAATTGGCCGGATTTGATTTACATATTACTTTGCAGGCAATAGTCTGGTGCGCCTGCTGTCTTGAAATCCTGCTGCAGTAAGTGTGGAGGTTGCGGACTGCGATCCGTTGCTACACAGTTGAAACGAATCTTGGTTGTCGTACAACACACGCGCTTCCCTTTCCTATCCCCCCGAGTTTCTCGATACTAAGAGACACCATTTGAGCAATGCGGATTCTCTCGAATTCCGCAGTTTCCGGGCGATGCGGACAGCTTGCATGCCGACCCAGAAGAACATCAGGGTATGTGCTCGTGCCAAGTTGCCAGTAAATCCGCGTGCAGTCCGTTTGATATCATCGGAAGGGGAACTCGGCTGTTGTTGATCGCTGTCTGTGACACTGTATTTTCCAACTGGCCGTCATGTGTGCGTCCGGAACTGAAGACGGCTTCGTTTGTCGCGACGTGCAAGACAGCTGACGGAAATATCGATACTGTGTAGGAGGAGCATTTCGTGCTCTATCGCTGCGCGTGATGTTGGCGTAGAGCTCACCGAAGTGCCGGAGAGGTGTGGTGTCGTATCTCGAATCCAATCTTGCTATGTGTACCATTTTTAATGCAACACGATGTAACTTTCAGCCTATGCAGCTCTTTCGCCTACTATGATACGGCGCAGGGGGTTTTGGATTCAGTTGACGATGAGCAGCTGGATGTTGCCCACATGCGCAAGACCAAGATTGTTGCGACCATTGGCCCCACATCCAACTCACAAGAAGCCATTATAAACATGGGAGATAAGGGCCTTAACGTCGCGAGGTATGGCGTCTGATCAGGGTGGAGTCCATTGTGATCTATGCTCGAATACTGCCTTGTACTAGTTGACAATAATTCTGCACCGTGTGCAGGCTAAACATGTCACACGGCGACCACGGCTCGCACCAAGAAGTTGTAGAAAAGATTCGAAAGTACAACGATCTGGATAGAGGATGTGTCGCGATCCTGCTGGATACCAAGGTAAGACACCTGCAGCACATACCGTCACAATGAGACGATCGCATGGCAACCTTGCATGCATGCGCAGTAAAAGTCGCCCGTAATTCACGTCATTTGCAGCGTCTGCTCCGCAGGACTTGAAACACCGTGCAACCTGAGGGCCCCTGTTCTGTGCACACCTGTATTGCAGCTGTCAACAGCCGAGGCGTGACATGGCATCGCCGTTGTCATCTACACAACGATTTGAACATGATCCCATCTTGCGCGTGGCACATGCTGCGTGGTCAGCCGGAAACGTCCCTTCCGTTTCCTCATGGCGACGTGATGGCCCAGCATCCACCAGGCAGCTGCTCAGTCACGCGTTTATGCTTCCTCACGACACCATGCTCCATTCACCCTTCACAACGTGACAGCTCAGGCCAAGCCACTGCAGCAGTGCGGAATATACCATGTGCCATCTGTCGACACATTTTCATGGCATGAGCTAGCTAGCTACAGGGAGCCAGTCTCGTCCGTGACGCAGCCATGGCCCGGCATGCCTGACGGTATCAGTGGCAGCGGACTGTAGAGCGTCAGCAGCATGGTGACTGGCAGCCCATCAGGGTGCTGTAGTGGCTGTGCAGGGCCCAGAGGTGCGCAGCGGGGACCTCAACGAGCCGGCTGAGCTCGTGCCCGGGGAGCAGTGGACGTTTACCATCACAGAGGGCGAAAAGGGCGTGGACCGCCGCATCTCGGTGAACTACGATGGCTTTGTGCAAGATGTCAGCGTCGGCGACGAGCTGCTGGTGGACGGCGGCATCATGACCTTTGAAATCAACGAGATCACGGGCACTGATGTCGTCTGCTCTGTATGCCTCCCCTCCCTCCCAGCGTGAACCACCTGATGCTGCAGAGAGCTGTCGTCAGGGCCTAGTGGGCGCAAGTGTTGGAGTTTCAATCAAGACCGTCAGCGTTGATCGAGAGGGCAGCCACATGCTTCGACTGCATGTGAACATGCTCTTTGCATTCTACATTTCAGATGGTGCAGCAGCCCCGTCGATGTGCCAGCGCCACACGCCATACAACTTGCTTTGCTAGACTGCGTGAGCCGCTTGCTACTCCGCTGTCTACATGCTTACTGCGACGGTACTCATGGCCACGCCCTCCTCGCTCTAGCTTCTGGTGCGCGATCGCATAGTTGCGCCAGTGCTTCGGGCTGGCTACCAGAAACTCAAGGTGAGGCTGCAGCTGCTGCAACAAGGCGCAGCTGCTCAGCGTGTTCTCCGGGGTGGTGCGCAGCACGGCAGCGGTGGGTGCAGGTGGTCGACGGTGGCACCATGGGCAGCCGGCGCCACCTCAACATCCGCGGCAAGTCCGCCAACCTGCCCGCGATCACCGAGCGGGACTGGAAGGACATCGACTTTGGCATCCGCATGGGCGTCGACTTCTACGCACTCTCCTTTGTGCGCGATGCCGCTTGCATCTACGAGCTGCAGGCCTACCTCAAGCGCCATGGCTCCACCGCCCAGGTGCGCCACCGACGCGCGATGCCTCGGGGCCGTCGCTGTACATGCATCGCGCAGCGGTGTGCAGGCTGGAGCCGTCCGAACAACACTGACTTGACCCGCTCAGAGCGCGCCGCTGTCTGCGATGATAGTCGAGGGGCTGGATCAGTGGGCCAGGGGTGCGGCTGGTGTTCACCTGCTGTGCTGTTGGCGGGTCTACTCGCGGTGCAGGCATCTGGGCCAACCTGGGCCGGCTGTGTATGGCTAGAATGCAGCATGAGCAGCCGCGGGGTGAATGGTGCGACAGGTGAGAGCGAGTTCTCCGGTGCTGTGAGGCGTGGTGCGTCGGCCGTGCAGGTTCTTGCCAAGATCGAGTCTGCAGACGCAGTGGAGTGCCTGGATAGCATTCTGGACGCAGTGGATGGCGCAATGGTGGCGCGCGGCGACCTCGGCGCGGAGCTGCCCGTGGAGTGCGTGCCGTTCTGGCAGAGTGCGATCGTGCAGGTGCGCCGTGGCCTCGACTCGCAGCGCTTGTGGTCTGCAGCCGCTGGAGCTGATCCCTCCGGCCTGGGGTGGCGCCGGCACGCAGTGACCGAGCGGCTTCGTGGCCCCTCGCTGCGATGACCTCCTGGCTGATGCGGGCAGGGTGGGGCAGGGTTGGACAGGATCTGGGTGGTGTGCCTGTTGTGAGGAATGATCACGACCGAACATGGCTGTTGCTTGCGAGCATGGCATGCGATTCTGCAGCAGCCTGGGGGTTTGCAAGTGCGCTGCGGCCGCTGTGCCGACCACCTTGCCTTCAGCCCGTAGTGCCGGTGGCGACGGATGCTGGGACCACAGGATTTGGGCTGGCCGTGCAAGCATGCATGTTGCCGCGTGACATGCTGTCACCGCGAGGTATCACCGCACAGGTTCACCCAGGGTCTGCGGTAGTGAACAGCCGGGCGAGGTCCGCGAATCGATTGGCGCCAGGCGTGGCGCAGGTGTTCAGCCTCGAGTCTGCTGCAAGCGCTCGGCAGTGCCCGCCCTGCCAGTTTGTTCTGGTTCTAGATCGGCACAGTGCAACAGGAGCTGGGCGCGCAGATGGAGGGTCAGGTGGGAAGGGCACATGGCGTGGCTGACCTGCGGCGCGCGTGCAGGGCTGCAGGAAGCGCGGCAAACCGGTGATTGTGGCGACCAACATGCTGGAGAGTATGATCCAGAACCCGGCCCCGACACGGGCAGAGGTGTCTGACATCTCGATCGCTGTGCGCGAGGGCACCGACGCTGTCATGCTCTCCGGCGAGACAGCCTATGGGGAGCACCCAATGAAGTCGATGCAGACAATGAGCATCGTTGCCAAGCGCACAGAGTTCAGGTGCGGCCTCCGCTGCACGGCGGTGCCTGTCCAAACGTCCCTGTGCATTGTACGTCCTCTCGACGGCACAGTTCCGTCCGAAGGCATGCATGCCTGTGAGGCCAGACTGCTCTGGAGTGCCGCCTGCTCATGTCTCGCAGTGGATCGCAACGGTTGACGCGACAATCTCGCAAGAGTAGAACAGCCAGCACGCGAGCAGCTGTGGTGACACCTCGATGCGCTGCTTTCTGCAGTGCATCTCTGAGTCTGGTACATCCGCAGGCAGCTCCCATCGACAGTTTCTATCTCTGTAGCTTCAGGACGATTCCTGTTCCTGTTCAACCACTGGTTGTTGACCCGCAGGTGGTTCTGCCGCTGCCACGTCTACTAACTGGCAACACTACTGACCAGCAAGTCTGCTCTGTGCAAACCCGGCACTGTCATGGTTTCTGTGAACCTCCAACACGGATCTTGTATGTGAGGCCTGAGTTGTAGATGCTGTTGTTGAAGTCTGGTGATTCGCAAGTCATCATACTCAAACAACAGCAGCTTCCACATGGCACCGCCAGGAATCGGTGCTGTGCCTGGCACTCCTGGTGGTGAATGTCAGGTCTGTCACCCTCTGCAATAAGCAGACTCATGAGTACAGATGCCATCCACGCACAGCAGGATGACCGAGTCAGCGCTGCGGCTGCCGAATGCGCCCGGCCGAATTGCCGATTTGACACACAGACTCGCATAAGTCGAGTCTGCACATAAGTTGTATTACTGGTACAGGGTGTTTCTCTTTCGGGTGCCTGATCAGCCCGACTGCAGTACCTGCTGCCGTGGATCTGTGTTGGTACATACCCAGCATGGGCTGCTCTGGACCGCAGCAAGGGCGCTCATCATAGCTGCAATAGCGAAAAGGGCTCTGTACTGATGATCGCATGTGCATGCAGTATGACCAAGTACCAAGGGCAACGCCGCTTTGGAACCGAGCATGCCTTGCCCATCAGCTGGATCTCAAAGGAGAGCCGGGAGCGAGTCAACGAGACGTTTGCATACCATACGACGACCATGGCCAACACCCTCGGCATGCCTGTGCTCGTGTTCACCGCAACTGGCAACATGCCTGCGCTGCTGTCACACTACCGGCCGAACAGCCAGATCTTTGCCTTCACTGACAATAATGTTGTCAGGCGGCGAATGGCGCTGTACCATGCCGTGACAGCTCTCCAGTGCGACTTTTCTCAAGGCTCGGACAGCATCATCAACAACGCTCTTCTGGTGCGAACCTATGAGTGAAATGCCCCGTATTTGCAGTTCTGTGTGGACTGAAACAGTGATGCAGTATGACAGCAGTAAGTTAATGATGCACACCGGCCGGTGGAATGAAGAGGTTGGTAGCAGTACCAGTTTGTGACGGAGGAATGATGAATGCAGGAGCTGAAGGTCCGCGGATTGCTGCTGAAAGGTGATGAGATCTTGGTTGTGCAGAGCAGTAAGAATTCGATCTGGGGTTTTCCTTGTCCCCATGCGATGATGCTTTATCAAATCCCATGATTAATGACAACAATGCAATTTTAGATTTTGGGCTCAGTGTAAGTTTTAAGTGGGTGACATGCAGCACAACGTACATATAACATTTTCGATGGTTGTTGCACAGGAGCGGAACTGCACCACCAACGTTGACCATAGTACATCACCATGCACAAAAAACAAATGTCGTTACCACAACCAATCAAGTAGCAGTCATTGCAAATGTTACAAGGCAGCCTGTATGACGGCCACATGTGTTGACGAACAAGCACAACAATGGCAACTTCAACGTTGCAAGGCTGGTATACACTCGCAACTGATGCAACCAGTCGCCAAGCAGCAAATTAACATTGGGCGAAACTTGCCATGCCGGCTGTGGCTGACATTCCATGTTACAAATGTACTGGCATACGGCAGTGGGTCTAGCGATGCAGCTCCTGAACCTTGTGTTCTTGAACAAATTCTTCATGTCTCGCTGGAGTGACATACCCTCGTTCGACACGGGCGTTACAGGACACCACATCGTCAGACCCAACCTATCCTCGAAAATCGCTCATCACTTCATTTCGTGAATCCGCGCAAACTATGCACACAATATACTGTTCACTAGCCTGACAACTAGATTGACCGATTGTTTCAGTCCTACCCCCATTCACGCAAGTTTCCTCGGCCGATGGACGACCTTGCCACCGGTGCATCTCTGCACACACTGGCGAGGCCAACCATTCTGAGCCTACGCAAGGAATCCTAGCCACTCCCCGTTCTTCTTGGCTAGTCGAATCACAGCTTGGGCCTGCTTTGGGCCTGCGCCAATTGTGCCGCAGAACTCCTTGATGATCTGAACCACACTTACCACCAAGTCAGTATGCATCCATGTGATTGTACCATCATTGTGTGAAGATGAGGCTACGGATTCTGCAAGTTGGACTTTCACCTGAACATGCACGGGGTTATGGGTAGCGTGCCTGAGAGTGTATCGAAATCGCCTTCCCTCTGAACTGGTTGAACTCCTTCTTGCCCATTACACTCCTTGTTACTGTGACCAAGGGAGCAAAAGGGCCGGTAGTGGCATGGTTGCCATAGACAATAACCGAGCGACGAGCATCAGCGCTCAAACCGGGGCGGGAAACCGGGCTGAACGCTGCCCTCCTGCTGACGTTGACTTGAGCACCGCGAGATCCTGATAAAATCGACATGCTGATGGTTCGCTTGCTTACTGCCGTGGACGAGACTGGAAGGTGGCAAAGCGGACAAGGCGTGAGCGGAATTGTGGTCAGAAAGTATGGTGCTGATATGCTGTACCCAAAGTACCTGGTGGCCCAATTCGCGTCTGTTGTCTCCCTTTTGTGTGCAGCAGTCACAGAGCTGCAGCGATATGATGCTTTGTTTGAGACCCTGTTGTCCTCGCATTTGATGGTGGCGTACATGCATGGGCGCGTGCCGATCTGTGGTGCGGCGGATGTGCAGCAACTGACGTCCTCCGCATGTGAAACTACCGGTATGTCGAGATACGCAGATTTGGCCGTGAAGTTGGCGTCTACCTGGGGCTGCAGCATGTGCATGACGATTTGCGGCAATGCTACGTGCGTGCCTGTCCAGTGGTACATTTTCAACAGCGCACAAGGGTGTGTGCAGTTTGGAGGAAAAAATCCAGCAGTAAATTTTCTGCTTGAAATTGCTCTGTGTGACACTTCATCATGCGGAGTTGCGCAAGACAAGGGTCCGGCGTGAGCGGCAATCCGTGCAGGCGCTCCCAAGCTGCAAGGAATGTTCGCGTCAGGTGTGATAGCAAAGCAGCCGATATTAAAGCGCCTGATGGTTTGAATGACGAGCAACGGGCACAGATGGAGAAGGCGATGGCTGATCCTGAGGTGTGCAGCAGAACGCACCGTATCTTGCGTCGCGAGTCACCCTGGTGTTTATCGGACGCCGCATTCTCCCCAGGAATGCATATGTATCTGGCGAGTCTATTAGTGACTGCACGTCTGAATTCCCGGTAATTGCTGCCCTGGTGCCAACTCCCCCTGGCGATTTCCACGAAACACCGTGCCAAGTAGCAGCTGCGACATGGACGCACATACAGCACGGCCGCACATAATTTGCAGCCGACCACTTGGAAGTAAGTGCAAACGACGTTGAGGCTTCATTGCATGCTGTTCGCGCATTAGTCACCGACAGATTTCGTGCAGGTCAAAGAACGCCTCGAGGCCATGCAAGAAGCAATGAAGTCCCCAGAAGTCCAACAGCAGATGGCCGAGATGCAGGGCGCAATGGCCAACCCAGCGTTGCAAGAACGCCTCGAGGAACTCAAGGATGACCCAGAGCTGCAGGTGTAGTCAACCCTTCCCCCTGAGCTAGGGTCACATTTCCACTCCACACAATCCTCGATCCCCCGCTGCTCAGCCCCGCCCCGGTCCGAGCACCCAAATCGCGGTCACATCTCAGCCCCAGTGCTTGCAGAATGTGTTCATGTCCTCTTGCATGCGCCCTGTTGCTTGAGCATATCCGGGCTGCTGGAGAGAGCTGTAGACAGGCCGCCGTGTTCCGCACAGGCAATCTTGCATCTGACGCGCATGGCGTCGTCCCCCGCCGGGGTGATCCTTGCACGCAGCGCACAGCTCACGCACGACTCCGGCAAGCAGGGGCATGCAAAAAGCACAGAGCACGCCGTGCGCGCTGCCCGGAGCCCATTCCCCTGGCCATGTCCGCCACAGTTGCCATGACACGGCAGCCTCGGTGTCATCGCGGCCGCATGCGCTGCTGGGGCCCGCGTGGAGTCACACTCAACCACAGACCTGCCCTTGCAGGGAATGTTTGAGGACATCCAGAAGAACGGCATGGGCGCCATGATGAAGTACTGGAACGACCCGCAGATGCTGGCCAAGCTCGGGCAGAAGATCGGCGACGTGCCCGACGCTCCACCGCAGGCCCCGGCGGAGCCAGAGATCACCGACCTCCTTGACGCCGCCCGGTGCGCCCCATCAGCCACATGCAGCGTCGTCCCCCCCTGCACCCCCCCACACCTGCAATCCCCCGTCACGGCAGTGGGCTCATGCACATATGTATGCATGCCCTGCACTGTGCGTCTGATGCCACCGCACGTGCTGCGTGCGCGGCCGCCGAGGCACAGCGACAGCATCTCGGGCAGCCTGTTTGCGCCGTGCAACGCGCCGTGCTGAAACAAATGCACCCAAGCAGGGCGCATGATGCATGGTCGGCAGGTGACAGCGTCACGAGGTCGAAACGCATTGCATGCGTGATGCCAGCCATCCGGGCGCATTTGGCAGGCTGTGAGTCAGAGGCGCTGGCATGGCCTGATGCATTGCACACTCGCGTGCCGATGCCTCATGCACGGGCCCGGTGCGCCTGCAGCTTGTCGGGAGTCGCTGTGCTTGCCTGCTGCTGCTGCTGTGAGCACCTTGCCAAGGGCACGCGGGCGTGGACTGCTCGCTGGTGCAGGACTGAGACGTGTGGAGAGTTAGGGCAGCAGACACGGGCAGCAGCGTTTCTTTCATGGATTTGCAGGGCATGTGACTGCAGGAGCTGAACAGATGCAGCAGTGGAGGCAGCGGTGTAAGTAGTGTGAGGCACGCGAGAATGGCACGCGGAATGGGAGCCTCGCAACAGTGATGCTGCGATGTAGAAATGCCAGGTTTTTGTGTGGGCATACGGAAGTATTGCCCTTCAAAAACCAGCCCAGTCGCCTGTGACAGCCGCACGGCCTCGTCGTAGTGGTTGACAGTGAGGGCAGGGGGGTGGGGGAACAGGCGGGGGAGTGAGCGAGTTGTGGGTGCAGGCACGGCGACGTGGAGGCGGCAGAGGACTTTATCGCTGTGGGCAAGGATGTGAACATGCAGGACGCAGAGGGGCGTACGCCGCTGCACTACGCGGCTGCGCACAACCACACGCGCGTGGCCAAAATGCTGACAGAAGCGGGAGCCAACACGGAGATGGCCGATGACAAGGACAACACGGCGCTGCACTACGCGACGGGGTACGGTCGGCTGGACGTGGTCGATATCCTCCTGCAGGCGGGGGCCAACGCGGCCGCGCAGAACCACACCGGCAAGACGGCGCTGGAACTCGCAAAGCTGAACGAGCAGAACCCGATCCTGCAGGACAGCGACATCATGGCGAAGCTGGGTGCATGAGGTGCGTGTGCATGATGCGGGGCATAGGTGAAGGTGGACTTTTCCACCGGGGGGGATAGCGAGGGTTTGGGGCTGTGGGTAGTGTGGGTGGCCGCGTGCGGCGTTTTTCGGTATGCATTCGCTGTCGTACATTTGATGGGAGGTTCGTGTAACGAGTTGGCGTTGATGGCATGTCTGACTAGATGGGTGGGCGTGCTTCTTGTGGTGTGGCTGAACGCTAGAGACGACTCGGCTCGCATCCAAAGCTGGCACCCCCACCTGCATTCCGCGGTGCCGCGTCGTTCCGTTGACCGCCAGATCCCTCCCACCTCACAGGCTGCCCTATCTGCCCAGAGGTGCAAGGCAAGCACAGCAGGTGCAGTGAAGTCCTCCAGAATGCCTGATTTCACCTGTCAACCTGCGCCGCAGCAGTCGATGTTTGACTGACCTGGAACGAAGTCCGGCCACAGGCGCATGGCACCGACTCCGACACATCAGACTCAATGTTTGTGATGAAGCGTGCAACACCGTATGCGCCATCACCGAGACCTCTGGCGGCACGCAGCAATGGACGCACCGTTCTCGTACCTGCACAAGCCAGCTCGGCCAAGAGAATGCGCACCTGGTGTGGTTGCACTCCCGGGGCCACTGCGGCTGGGGCGGCCCGCCACCTCGTCGTTAGACACCGTCAACGTGGCCCTGCACTGTGGCGTTTGACTCAGTGGCAAGCCAGGCACTCTGGCCAGGCCGGCTTTGCACGCCTATCCCTGAGCATGCCCCCGCAACACCTCCATGCAGACCGCAGCGGCCGCAGGTTGCAGCAACTAGCTACAGCACAGTGGTACAGCCAGCACGCCTGCTGGAGACCATGCAGATAGGGCCGACCTGAGAGGGAGCGCCATGCAGGGGCAGGGCGCCACCTTGTTGCTCCAGCGTACTCCAGCGTGCGTTGCAACTTGTTCACGATCCCCTGGGCGACCCTACCCTGGGCATGCTGCACCAGCAGCTGCACAGCTGGCTCAGCCACTGTGGCTGGGACGACCGACAGCTCCATACCTGGCTCGTCGACTGGCTCCTCGATCCTCGCCATCACACCATGGTCAGTGGCAGCTTCAGCGCCTCTGTGCCAGCTTAGCCACACTGTCACCTTGTGCTTGCTTGGGGGTATACAGCTAACCACTTGCCTGGCACCTGCAGGGTGGTCACTGAGCGTACTGTGGAGCATAGTTGGGATCGGGGCGTCCGTGTTGTGAAATGCAATGTGTTCCACAGAAACATAGACAGAGCACCATACAGGCAGCCTTGACACTCCTACTTCACTGTGTGAACTATGCAGTATCAAGCATCACTCCAAGAAACCTGACATATCTTGCCCATGGGTCCACATGGCAAGCCTAACCTCATTCCAATATAGCCTCACCTTACATCCTTCCAACACAGCCTTGCTTCCAGCTACAGGTTCATGCGACATCCACGGAGACGCAAGCCGTAGCTGGGGGAACCACCCGACCGTCAGGAAATTGTGACTGACCCTAAATGCTTCAACATCTTTACAGCTACGCTGCGACAAGCATGGTTCTTGTCGCAGCCACGCCTTTGGCTTCCTCCATACATGAATAAATCTTTGACACCTACTGCCTCCTGAGTCATGTGATCGGTATCGCGCCAACCCGGCTGCTAACGCCATACACAAGAACTTTCCTTGATGTCCTACCTGAACGAGGCTGGCACGAGCAGGGATGGGCCTGGGCACAATTTACCTCTTGTGCTTTGCTGGGGTCGTCCTGTTTTACTTCTCAGGCGATCGGGACGTTCGTGACACCCCTATACACCTACTCTTTTCATACATACTCTCTACACTGTTCTTAACTCAACAGTCCGCCTCGTATGGCACACTCACCTCTTCCATGTGCCTCCATCATCCTCGATGTGGCACATGCTGTCTGGTACCACAGTCTCAGGCTACGATTTTGGGTGATGCAGCAGAACGCGGCCTCGGCAGCAGAGCTGGTGGTTTTGGTGCGCTTCAATTGCAATCCACCTCCAAGCCCATCAGGCCTTTGATAGAAACCCAAACAAAGACCTTTGGCTCATGGGCAGTTGTCCGCTAGTTCTCGTGCAAGCAGGGCTCAGCTGGGTGTGTGGCATGCATGCCTGAAGTGGTGGCTGCCGGTGCACTCCTCTGATGTCCTCCAGTAGTAATATCTAATCATCAACAGTCATACCCTCAATCATGCCCGTGCCCGGTTGCGTGCAGAGGGTGGCTCGTCCGTGGCAGATCTCAGCCTCCACGATCACTCCTACGGGAAAGCACAGCTATGCCGCCCGGAAATGTGTCACTGGCTGTGATTTATGGGATCGGTTGCTTGCAGTGGAATAAGCTGGCACACCCCGCGGTATTTCCATCGCATCATGGGTTGTGTTGAAAGTATCTGTGTCTGAGTGCACCTGTGTCCGAGTGTGTCTGTGTCCGAGTGCACTCTGTGTCTGAGGCACCCGACCTGCAGGGCTTCACCACCCTCAGAACCGGGAAACATGAGTACGCGTGGTTAGTACCATGCATTCCCTACGTGCCCGCTGCGTGGTATGATTGCTACCACTCTGGGGTCACCTATGCATGCAAATTGGGTTCAAGCTGGTGCACCCTTCGACTAAGGGGGGCCCTTGCCGCTTGACTCCCCGCGCCCAAGAGCACCTTCTAGTCGGCAAGTTCGGAACGCATGGTACTGACAACCCTACACCCTCTGTGGCATGGATCTCTGGCGGGTCCCCGCTGGCCCGTTGCCCCTGGGACGATATCTTCAACGAATTTTTGTGTTGGCGCAGCGACGCCTGGGGCAGACGTTCCCCCCGCGCTGGGAGCACCTGAATGTGTACAGCATGGGAGTGCTTTCAGTGACGGCATGCTCCCAGAGCCTGGACTTTTTGCGGCACGCGACCACTGTTGCAGCTCTCACGCACGGCAACTAATCAGGCCCACAGCAGGCGTGGCGGCAGCAGCCATGCGACGATCCCCTGACCCGTGTGCAGATGTCTCTGAGCCGCGCCGTGGTGCTGCCCGCTCCCCTGACCTCATAGGTGCGGCACTCCATGAACCTCTCGTGTGTCGGCTGGCGCTACGTGCAATCTGCGGTGACCCCTCGGCAAAGCTGCGATTCGCGCAGGAATCCGCTGTGCGGCTCTTCTCCAAAGAGGTGTGAGTCAAGGCTCCTGCGCTGACGCCCGCCCTCCCCTCAATGGTTACGCAAGCGCATGGCCACGACAACACGTAACCCGACCGCCTTCGGTCTCCGGCCCACAGACTCCTTTCTGCGTCCCACACTGAAGCCGTGGTCCTCCCCGATCATGTCACTGCAGCCGCCGCCCAGCGTCCCCGCCTTGACCTCTTGCATGCCACCGTTGCAGCCCCGGAAGCACGGGTTTTGTCAACCGCACACCGCCAAGCGGTGTCTGCGCTGATGTTGCAACGGTCTGCACGATACCTCTCATCCTCGACCTGTCCTCGCGCTTGAGGGTCCATGTCGCTACGTTGCCACAGCGTCACCGCTGCGGCGCTCTCGTCGCTGCCTTGTTGGCTGCACCGTCTGTGTGTGTCGCATCGTATTTTGCCTCCCTGCCAGCCTGCTGAGACGTGCGGTGTTCTAGACGTGCGTGTAATGTCAGCCTCCGGGGTCCCGGACGGCTCATCCCTTCGTGCATGCGTGTGGCTCGAGATATCATTGGAACTGCACCTTGCCCCTCCCGGCCTTTCCTCCACCCCCAAGCATACGGCGACGCAGTGGATGTTGTTCCTGCATCCCCCCTGTCCGCCCCTACTTCTAGGGGCACTGCGGCCGGCCGATGCCCGCTTAGGTTTGGCTGATTTTACACGTTTATAGTGTTGACCGGACTGCAGCTCGAGACAATTGGCTTCAGATGACAGGCGGTGTCCTTGCTGCGGAGAGTGGCCTAGTGCCACGCCCGTGACAGACAGCCAGGGGAAACGCAGAGGTCATGTGGTCCAGTGGCTGGAGGACGTGATCAAAGCTGGCCCGTTCTACGGAAGGTCTTGGGTCTGATTCCGCGTGCCCCCTTGGGTTTCGAACATAGTCGCACGTGACCACCCCGCTTAGCACAGGAGGAGGCCCTGTGAGTTGCGTGCGGTTGTCTGAGGGTGGTTTTCCCCCTTGGCTTGCGGTCCCGGTTATCCGGAGATGTCAAGGTGCTTGTAGGATATGGCGAGTAAATGTCACATTCGTATCCGCATGTGGGAAGCAGTGCATGATGTGTAAAAAGAGCAAAACCAAAAAAAAACAAGCAGCCCACACTTTGAACACCAAGCATGCCGAACGACCATCCCTTTGAGGCAGGGATGTGTCCTGTTGGGCATGCAGCGCCTCTTGAGATGTGCCCTGGAAACAGCCGGTTGAAGTCACCTGCCTGTGTGCCAGTGCTGCAGGAGTGGTCGGTGGCTGATGGGGCTGTTCCCACCGAGGCACAATCACTGTATCTCATTCTGTGGAAGTACCATGTGCAGGCACACCGTGCCGTGCGCAGCTTGTGAAGCCCTCACCGAACGACCCTTGCGTAGCAGTTCGCTTGTTCGGAGCTGACCTCGCTGGCATCGCTTCTGAGCGGAACATGTGTGGCGGATCGAAATCGGGTGCCATGAGTACTGTCGGATAGGGTACGTCAGGCAACACGACATGCAGTGATGCAGACTCAGTTAGTCACGAGTCAGTGTGAACCTTCAGTCACATCGCGTGCCAACATCGATGCACTCTGTGCACATGGCCACCTCCACGTCCAAGCCCGCCTATGTGACTCAAAACGCAAAGCGAGGCTGTGATCCGCGGCAGAAAGGGTCTAGACGAGCAACTTGATGTTGTGTGAGCTGTCTTAAATGGCTTTCTCTATGCGGCGTGCGTTGTCCGAGCCGTTGCTCCGAGCTTTCGGAGCTCGTGCTCAATACGCTCGTGGAAGCAGGCAGGCGAGCTCTGTTGCTGTGATTGGCAGTGGCCCGTCAGGATTCTATTTCGTGGACCGTTTGCACCGGCTACTTGGGGGAGATGTCACAGTCGATATTTTTGAACGCCTACCCACTCCGTACGGACTTGTTCGGTACGGTGTTGCACCCGATCACCCCGACACCAAAAACGTCATTAACAAATTCAATTCCATCGCGATGGACGAGGGCGTGCGCTTCTTTGGTAACGTGCACCTTGGGCATGACATTTCAATGTCAGAGCTCCGGTCGCACTACACTGCCGTTGTGCTCGCTTGTGGAGCCGAAGACGACAGGCACATGGGAATCCCAGGTGAAAATTGCCCAGGAGTTCTTTCAGCTCGGCAGTTCGTGAACTGGTACAACGGGCACCCAGGCTTCACCGATGTGCCAGTTGACCTGCAGCACGTTCGAAGCGTGGGCGTCATTGGCCTTGGCAATGTTGCCCTAGATTGTGCAAGAATACTTTTGCGTCCGGTCAATGAGCTGTCTGGAACTGATATAGCGGACCATGCCCTCCAACAGTTGCATGGCAGCAATGTGAATGAAGTTCACATCATTGGCAGGCGGGGGCCTCTACAGGCCCAATTTTCTGGGAAAGAGCTCAGAGAGGTCCTGTCATTAGCTAATGTGGCTATAGATGTGCATCCACCCTCGTATGCGCCCACCACAGAAGATGCGACAGAGCCACGAAAGGCACAGAAGGTACGGTTCTTGGTCGCTGGCAGCTTGGAGAAGCACACAGCCATTCATGAAGCACACACACATGCTTATCATATGAGGTAGCCCGGCAACTACTTACAGGGCTTCAAGGAACTGCAGAGAGCTCATGGCAAGGCGAGCACAGGCACCCCAGCCCGCCATCTCCATTTCCACTTCCTGAGCAACCCAGCCGCTGCCAACGTGTGCTCAGACGGCCGTCTAAACAGCTTATCGCTTCAGCCACAGGTGCTTGAACCTGGGGAAGGTGGTGGCCGCCAGACTGTGGTCCCAGCCGGTGCTGCATGGGACTTGCCTGTTGATATGCTCCTAAGAAGCGTTGGCTACAGAGGCGTGCCCATACCAGGAATTCCCTTTGACTCAAAACGTGGGGTTGTGCCCAATGCACTGGGGAGAGTGCAAGACCGTGAAACAGGTGCAGTTGTGAAGGGGGTGTACGTTGCGGGTTGGCTGAAACGTGGGCCACAAGGGATCATTGGGACAAACCTGGTGGACGCAGAGCAAACAGCAAGATGTGTTGTTGAAGACCTTGCATACCTTGAGCGCCCACCTCCAGCTCAGTCGGACATAGCAGATGTGCTTCAGGTGTGGCATGCATACACCCTTTCACCATCTCTACCAGTTAGCTAAATCCTTGTTCGCATGCACATGTTGCGCGATTTCGGCCCATCGGATCATTTGTGATTTCGCATGTGAATATTCAGATAACTGCGGGCATGCGCAGTCGACGGCTTCAGGCACAGCGTTGCCGAAGCTGCGGCCACACCGCACCAAGCTTACGTGCAGTATGCATGCACGGCAGTTCTACATTGAGATGGTGCAAGTAATCGATTGTCACGGCAGACCTTGCTGCTTGTAATCGTTTGAATGATTCACGTCACATTGCGCATGTTGACAGATGTTGAGGTCATCAAAGCGATTGGGGATGCATGTCAGACTTGCAATGCATGGCATGTAATGGATTAAATGCTTCTCAACATTATTGTGGCATTTGGCTGCCAGTCTAAGGTGACAGTGCGTTGCAGCGAAAGGGAGTCAGGTTTGTGACATGGGATGCCTGGAAGAAGATAGATGCGGAGGAGCAGCGGCGAGGGTCAGAGCAGGGGCGGCCGCGAGTGAAGGTCACAAACAAGGCGAGATTGTTGCAAATTGCCCAAACTTAGAGACTCGATAGCATGTCTGGATCATAATGTGAAAGGCTCCCTTGTTACTGGGGGCGCTGTAGCGTGACCATGATCTATTTCCATCACTCGAACATGAAAATCAAGCAATGCCCGTGAAAGTACAAAAACTGTGCGGAATCTCCAGCGCGTCCTGGAATGACCATGCTTCCCCAACCTCCGAAGTCCGGATGCGTCTGTAGCCATCAGCTACCCGCTGTTGGGCGCTCCTCAACCATAGTCCCTCTCGTTGCAACCCCTGGGTGACATCCGGGCTGCGCAGCGGTGCGTATGCGTCGCAACCAGGCAGAGTCAGGGTTATTCAGACCAGCATCTGCCCGGGAACGCTCTTCAGGCCTCCGGCCTGACAGCAGCGTCAACTCAGGCAGGCGGCTCCGTAAGTGTAATGGGGGGCCAGGGAACGGCCTGCCGTGTGGCCACAACCGCCCAGCGTCAGATCGGCTCCCCCATGAACTCCTGGTACTGTTTCGCGAGCTCCTCAGGTGTGCGGCGCACATACGACTGTGGCGTGCCGCTCAGCTGCAGCTTGCCGGGCAGCAACAGCGGCTGCGTCGCAGCTGAGGCCGACGCGTCAGCAGCGTTGTTCCCCGTAAGTGCACCCTGGCCCCCTGCAAATGATCGCCGCATCAGCACCGGCTCGCACACCGGCGCACCACAGCACACATACCAAAATGCCCGACGAGACGCGTGCACCTGTCAGCAGCGCACCCATGCGTGCCAGCTCGTCGTGCCCAGGCAAGACGCTTGCCAAGTTGCCAAGAAGGCCGGCGTCCTGTGCGATTCTGTTGAGTTGCGGGTTCGCCCCGGACAGATGAAGCGAATTGACCTGCATGCGTGGATGCACTGTGGTGCCCATGCCTTCCGTCCGAGAACATCAGATGAGCCACACGTTGCCCGGTGAGCACGGAAGGCTGTTGCGATGACAGTAGTAATGCGCAACGCAGGAGCATGACGAGTTGTGCAGTGACACCGGCCCCCTGTGGCACACCTGCAGGCCCGCCCCCTGATTTGCATGCTCCTGCGCGCGGATCAGTTCTATCTCGCCAACGCCAACTTGAGAGTTTGAGCGCACTCGCAGGATATCGATCGTGCTGACGCGCCCCGGCGACGGCATCTGGCTGCCGCCCCGGTTGCTCAGCATGCCCGACAGAAAGTCGTTGAGGTCCTGGTCGCGCGGTGTCAGCGAGTGCGTCAGCCAACCGATGTCCCCCTGCCCGTTGCCGGTGCTGTGCAGGTTGCCCAGGGGCAGCGGGGGCATCTGCACTGACCGCGTGTCCAGGTGCGCGGCGGCCCCCGGCGCCGACGCGACTGCGTCCAGCCCCGCGAGCGGTCCGGCGCTGCCCAACACGCCGTTCAGCCCGGCTCGCGGGCTCACCAGCGGCTGTTGTGCGTGCTGCGGCATCGCCAGCAGCTGGCTGCGCTCCAGCTTCGGCAGCCCCGCCTGCCCGGCGGCTGCTGCCGCCGCAGCAGCGCCGGACGCCGTGGCTGCGGTGGCGCTCGCCAATGACAGCTTGGCCTTTTTCGCCGCCGGCTGGGACGGCCCCGCGCCGCCTGCTGCGGCCGCGGGGTCCTCCAGGCCGTCCCCGACCTCTGCCCCGCCCCAGAAGCCGCGGCCATTGCTTTTGGCCTTGCGCAGCACCTCCTCTGCCTCCCGAGCGGCATTGAGCGCACCTCCAGGGCTCGGCAGCGAGCCCGCATTGAGAATGCCTGAAAGACCACCGGAGCCAAACGTGCCGGCATGGCCGCCTCGGTTCAGCGGATCACTCACGCCCGGGTCCAACCCTCCAGGCAACCCTGCCCCCTGCAGTCGCACACCACTGCGGTCGCCACCACGCGTCTCATTGTGCCCTCTGATCACGTGCATGCTTGTACCGCACATACGGACTAGGCCGCAGCCAGAGGCACGGCTGTCGGCTGCGCTGCGGCCGAGGGCGTCACAGGCAACACTGAGGTGCAGAGGGGGAGGCTGCGCACGTCGATGTGGCCCTCGGCGATGGCGTTCATCGTCCGCGGAGTCACCGCCGTCTGCACGTACATCGCTGCCAGGTCCAGGACCTTCTCCTGAGGCTTGTGGCGCGATCGCAGCACCTCGAGGATTGCAAGGAAGTCCACGATGCCCGGCGCGGACGCGGTCATGTGCCGCATAAACGTCGTCGGCCGCCAGATCTGCACCCCGCCCCCGGGTCACTCTCACGCCCACCCCGCACCCACACCCACAGTGTCCGCCCAGGGATCAAACTCCGCAAGGACCACACCCCGCGATACCGTCAGGCCAGGGAACGGTCCAGGACGCAGGTACAGCATCAACGCAGCGGTGTGCAGAGGGGGGCCACGGCGGCACACACCTCGAGGCAGACGGAGGTGAGGAGGTCGCAGTAGAGCTCCGTCTCCTTGCGCAGCCACGTGTACAGCGTCTCGATGGAGGCGCTGGCGGAGAGGAAGGCGCGCAGCTGCGACTGTTCGTGTGTGGCCTGCTGTTGCCACTCCTCGTCCGTCGGCTGGTACGACGCCGCGAGGCGCGCGCCCATCTTCTCGCGCTGCCACCGCAGCACCGCCATGTTGCACAGGTACTTCTCGTACATGCGGCACGTCTGCTCCACCTCTGCTGAGGTGAGGTGCAAGTCGTCCACCACCTGCACGCCACGCCGCGCTGACGCGCTGCAATTTGCACAAGACCCACAAGCCTGCGCTGCAATCCGCTGCAATCCGCACAAGCCCACTCACACGCCCGCCTGCCACCGAGCCCTCCCTGTCCGTATGCACAGGGTCATGCCACCACGCATGCCCCCCCGATTCATGCCATCCATTCCAGTGCCCCACAAGCCGCCCTGGTCAATAGCGGGCCAACCCGGGCAGGTGTACGGCGCCGCAGCGGTCGCACCGCCCCCACGTACCAACACACGGCACAGGCCCGGGTACCGTAGCAGGACCCTCCAGGGGAAGGGGGAGCGCACGGACTCGGCCTTGTCGCGCGCCTCGGCGGCGCTGAGGCCGGCGTGGCAGTTGTAGAGGACGTTGGTGAGCAGCATGCGGGCGCGCACGGGCTGCGCGCGAATGATCTTGACGAGGCACTCAAAGTACAGCCCCTGCAGGTGCTTGCACCGCTCGTCGATGCTCGCGAGCTGCTTGTTCGCCTCATCCTGGCGCGCCTGCTTCGTGCGCGACGAGCCCTGGCTGTTGGCGCGCTTCTTCTCCAGCACATCGTTGTACTCCTTGTTCAGTTCCTTCAGCTCCGGCAGCCACTGGTCCTGCATCAGCTCCCGGATGCGCTCCATTCCAATGCCCCTGCACGTGCGGCGCGGTCAGCGGCGCGGCATTGCTGTGCGTTGCATGCAGTACGGCTGCAGGGGGTGCCGGTGGTGGATGGGCGTCGCGCAGGCGCAGGGCTGCCTGGCTGGAGGGGCACTGCGCAGGTGGCACCGTGGCGGCGGCGGCCGTCCAGCACGGAGGTGGCCATTGGGTGTCACGTTGTTGAGGGGACGCCGTATGGGGCGAGGTCACGGGGGGCATGTTTGCGTGCATCGAAGCGCGATGAGCTACACGGCATGGCTGCCTCGGTAGTGCGACGTAGTGCCGATCCGCATGCTACACCTGGTACCAGGAGACACGCCAGAACATATACTGTTGGGTAGACTGTGGATAGAGAGGCTGTGCATGAAACAGCACCACTGGTACAGACGACTGTGCGGAAAGTTCTGGGTCCTGTGGATGCACGAGGTGACAGGCGGCGGGGTTGCAGTAGAAGTTTCAACACTTGGGTGTGATGATGTGACGCATGGTAGCAGCCCTTCTGGATGAGGGTGAGTGGGGTGTGACGAGAGGTCGGGGCGCACTGCTGGATGTCAGTGCTTGGAACAATGACATGCTCAGACACTCCATCGTTGGTCGAGGCCGGATACTTGAGGATGACGTCCTCAGAGGGATCAAATTGGATGGTGCTGGAAGGTAAGAACACATTGGACACACTGCGTGCCCGGAGTACCATGTACTCTGTGCTGATACGCTTCAACTGTGAGCCTTGGTTGCGCAGGGCATCCTCCAGGGCATTCTTCACCTGGGCCAGCTCTTGCATCTGCTGAGCGTTGCTTGCATTCTTGGCTGTCAGCTCCGTGACCTGGTCGGACAGCTCCTGGATCTTGCTCTGCACACCCGCAACAGAGTTGGTTCATGAGTGGCACCTGGCCACAAGCGTTCCTGGACAAGCTGCTGCGCGAAACGATTAACGACAAATGCCCATACAAACTCAGATGATCCCCGCGATGCGACTGTAGCTGCACTGTACTGCGGCTTTGGGCCTGCTGACGTTGCAGCAGAGGGCGTGGGTGCCGAGGCAGCCTACCTGGAGACACGACCGTTATTGCGTCCACCAAATGGGAGCGCGGATCGGCGTGCCCACACATCGCGTGTACACGTTTAAAATTTCTCAGAATTTTGTTTTTCCAGCAGGATTGGGACTAGGTCCCGCTTCAGCTAGACTTACCTTCGCGCTGCCTTCAACCACGCGGCTGCACAGAGCATTCGCGCAGACACAAAACAAAAGTCGCCAAACAGGCTCACTTCGTAGCTATAGGAGTGGCGCGCAAGCCACCAGATTTGTACAATATTCGTCCCGGGCCAGGATGCGTCATGCTCTGTGCGAACTTGCCGCGAGCAGAGATAGCCAGGCCGTGCTGCTGATTTATGGGGAAGAAAGCAACTTTCGAAACAAAACTGTTGTATGCCTTGGTTTTGATATGCGTTGAAGGCTTGTATCGGGTCTGGGGCCACCTGATGCCATAGTGTAAGGAAGGACCCCCAGAAAAGTCCGGCCCGCATGCTCCATAGCCCCATCACAGAGGCCAAGTCTTGCAAGCAGATGAATGCGTACCTTTTGCCGCCATCTGAATGCCTGTTGCGCTCGGCGATTCTTTTCTTGGAGCTTGAGCTTGCGCTCGCGCTCTTCTTCCTTTGATTCGTCCAGATCTGCAAGCCTTTCACGGGCCATGGCTCAAGGCTAATGTTATTTACTGGTGACTGGGGAAAATTGAGCAATGGCTATGTTCAGAGTCTCTGCCTGCAGTGCATCCTCGCCTGGAAACAATTGCTTCGCAACGGGCAACAAGTCCGCCACCGCTCTGCCTGCCAGCTGCAACACTTCAGTATCGGTATCTGCTCAGCTACGTGAATTTAGTTTGTTCATCGCACACGTTCCTTGGTGTTTCAATTCAAGGCACACTGAATGCCAGCGATGCTTCATGCATGCAGAGCAATCTTTACGGCGTGTGCGAGAGTTACTACTCACCATGAGTAAAACAGCCGCCTTACTCATCCACGCACAATTAGTCACAGCAAGTTAAGAAGTCGCACAGCGCGTAGACACACGCCTTAAACAGGTCATCAGCATATGCCTGGGCCCGGTTCATACGAGGCTCACTGCAACCCTGATTGCTGCCTTCAAAACCGATGGCGCTGAGGCAGACTCGGACGCTAGAGGGAGGACAGCTCGCACGAAGATGTGAACGACGCAGCCGCATGTTCGTTGAAAACAAGAGCAGACGCGTCTGAGCACGTGGCGGCCTTCTGTTTGTACAAGGAGCAAGCTCTGCGAGTGCGTCGGGACCGGACGCCAGGGATGCGAACGCCGTGGCCCACGCACCTCCGAGTCGGCACGAGCACCTGGCGCACGCTAACATAAATTTGGGAGGCGGCCGCAGGTCCTGAGCTTCCCCGTTCCTGGCCAGCCCTTTGTTCCGAACGTGATGAAGTCAGCCAGGCGAATCAAATGCGAGGTTCCTGGGATGAATTTGTTGCATCCCACGACGGCCGGGGCGTCGCAATCATCGTGCAGTGCCGGCCGCAGGGTCCAAGCTTGATCAACATTAGATCAACATGGACATGTTCCTCGGCTGGTGGGTGACCCAGGTGCACAGTGGCCGCATGTGCTCCAGGCATGGCCTACTCTGCCCCGCAGCCCCTGCAGAATCACTGCCTCCTATCTCCACCCGCCAGCCGTGCGTGGGACCGCATGATGTGGGACTGCATGATGTGGGGCTGAGTCAAGCTGTGCACAGCAAATGCTAGTTGTACAACTGCAGCACCTTTTCCATTGGTAGAACCTTCTGGGGCAGGTACCAGGTTTGGCTGGTGCCATGCAGCGTGCGCCACGACTTGCCCAACCGGTGCCGCTCATATGGCACACCTCACATCTGCTCCTCACCCCCATGGTCCTGTCACGGGCCGTGAACAGTTCAGACCCACATGCACAGCGGCTGCAAGACATGCATGCAACCAGCCGCAGGAGAGCTCGTCCACAGGCCCGCAAACCTTGTCGTACCTGTTTGCTACATCGCCCGCGACGCGGGCGATTGTGCGATAAAAATTGTCCCGTTTCTGCGCCTGGACACCCGCCCTCTATCTCTGCGAGTGGTCCAGGCACAGTAAGCGCCTGGCAGCGGTTCGTCCCACAGCAACACGTGCAGGTTTGGATAACAATGCTAAACAGCACGGGGGAAGATGGCACCTGCGGCCGGTCACCCACGCCTCGAGGCATGCACGGCCACATCATCCACGCATCGGTGTGCCATCATCTCTGCTGCACCCCTCCTTCACCCCATGCCCCTCTTACCACCGTTGCTCCTAGGCAACCAGAGGGCCCTGCGCGTCCGTGCCGGGGCAAGCCCCAGCCTGTTGACAGCGTCGCCGCGAGCATGCGGCGCACTACCCAGTCACACCGACCAACAGCTCATCAACACGGCAAGCTGCAGCAGGGCGGGCCCCTCCTGCAGCTCCATGCGGTGCAGTCGTGCTCGTTGCCCCAGCAGGTCCGACCGTGCAGTTGGCTGGTGTGTCAGTGCACCCCTGGAGGCATCCGGTGGCATGCAGAGGGAGGTTAGGGCAAGAATTTGTCATCTGACCGACGGGTCACGCATGCCGTCTCTCTCATTGCGTGCTACTATGTGTGCACCGTGTTGCACATCCTCCACGCAGCATTGTGAACAGAGCCGGTACCATTGCAGGTCCTCGATTTGTGTGCAGGGAAGATGGTCCCACTGGAGCTCAAGCCTTCAGGCTCATCCAAGGCTGGCCAACCCCATCCTTTAGACTCACAGTGGGGATGTTCTCAACTCTTATATATGCATGAACGTGGTGGTCTCAGCAGACAGACATTGCAGGTGGGCAGGCACAGTCAGTTACGCCACGCAGCAGCTCGCAGCGCATTTGCATCACATTTGCTGGATGATCAAAACAGGTGCGGAGCATGCTGCACAGCACAGACCATTGTCTAGCGTTCAGCGCCTGTAAGCTATGTCATTGTAGTTGAGCCAATGCATTTCGATGTTGAGGTATTTGTGGTGCCGTCATGTCAATCTTGCTGGTGTGTTGTCCAACATTATTCAACACAGAATCAGGGACAGTGGCATGTTGACTGTCATATGCCACCACACAGCCCAAGCCCAGAGTCCAAGCTTTCTAGAACTACATGATTCCGGAGCTTTGTACATAGAACAGTCATGGTCAGGTGTGCTGGCCTATGCATGGTTTCCCGCCACTGTCCAGCCCTGCCATGCATTCACCATCAGTCACCATATGCACACACCAGTGCAGATGCATAGAGGCCAATTGCAACCCTACAAGCAGCTGAGATGGATTGGCCACCCACCCAGTCATCAGCCAACACCCCGGCCTGATGTCAGGTGCAGCTTGCTCCTCCGGTATGCAAAGTGGCTGGCGGCGCCAGGTTGACAAACCGCTGCGCTGCAGATGTAAGCACACACTAAGTGTCACGTTTACATTTACATTCACACCTACATCTACACTGATCCACCAGTCCATGAGACGTACTGGTTGTACGTGTGGCGAGCAGGCGATGGTGGGTTCGGAACCGCTTTGGAACGTGTGTTGTGTGGGTCCATTGAAAAGAGGGCACAAGAGAAGTGGGTGATGCAGACGTTGAGAGAGTTCAGTGCAGCGGCGTGCAGAGGGAGTGGCCGGGAGATCAGCAACACCATATGACGAACGTGGCAAACATTACAGGGAACGCGTGAAACCCAGGAGCCCGAGTCATGGTCATGTCTGGTGGATGAATGAGTTATGTGTTGGTCAGATTCAGATGTGAAGGCTGATGCCAGATGCGACTGTCCTTGCGCCGCGCTTGACAAATGTTTTACGTTTACAGGGGCACTCAGCTCCAGCCATTGTAACCATGACCGAGCAAACGTCTTCAGCTGGTCGCACGTTGGCTGATCCGAAGCCCTTCGTCACAGCCGGGCCTGGAAGCGCAAGCCTTGCCTTGCCACACTGTGAGCCGACTCAAACCACAATGCACCAAACGTCTCTGGAATTTCCTGTCGCCAACAACAACAAAACCAGCTTGGATGCCAAGACTGAATGCACCAGAACCACCGTGACCTCTCAGTCATATGCACATGCGGCGCCACACACATGCATCATATGCACGTCTCACAACATTGGGCTGGCATCATGCGAAACCCGACCGGGCATCGCCCACAGCATGCCGACTGGCGGATGACAGTAACAGAGAGGACCTGCAACAGCAGACACGGCAGGGCGCTGGGCCACACCGCCTACAACGAACAAACACGCCGCCTACAACGCACAAAGAGACAAGCAACTAGGCAGTCTCAAAGGCCGCACTTTCGGCAAGGAGACAAAATGAATTGGGTATCACGTCAAACGCAGGCAGGCAGGCATCGGCCACAGCACCCCGGCTGGTAGGCCTGGAAAGGTGCAGGGCAGGGCCAAAGGGGTGCACCACCACTCGAGCAGCATCACGGAGGGGCTCCATGCAGAGTAGGCGGGACGTGAGGGCGGAAGACTCGAGCAGGTGCAGTGTGCTTCACAGGTAGACAGAGACTGCACGGTACAGACAGCACAAGACTCCCTTAGCAAGCGAGCTGCAACTAGGTCGGTACCCAAGCTTGCATTGGGACACAGGGCCAGGGGGGTGGCAGCACGCAGCGGCGCCCATTTGAACACCCATCCTGGATGCTGCATGGTGAGCCTGGCCACGAGAATGATGTGTCTACATGCCGTGTCTGCTGGGATGGGCCAAACCAAAATCCCGGGATCCGGGTGTTGGCGTTTCGGGCCCGTTCCTCAATTTCGGGTGAGTTTTCCTACAACATAGGATTTCCCCAACCTCGGTTTGTCCGTTTTGAGCCTCACATTTTCGGGGTTTTTGGGTGCTGGGCCCAGAAGAACATCCCAGCATCTCTGACAACTTGCCTGGGCGCAGCTGAATAAGGATCCACATGAGGCCGTATCAAGACAGGATGTGGAATGCACACTGCCCACAGTCTCTACGGTCTAGTGAAGGTATGATGATGTCTGGCAACTGCACAGTCATCACAGTGCACTACACATTGAGCAATGATGCAGTCATGGATTTACATAGGTTGCAATGGTCTGCTCTGGCCCAGGGCGCCCTGTGTATGAAGCATGGTGTTACACTGACAAAGGCACGATGGCCCGGCATCGCGAAGGGCCGCGCACATGTAAGCACGAGCAGGGCAGTTACCCGGGGGCATACCGCCTCACAAGCCTGACAACATAAGCACTCAGCGAACTGAAGGACCTCCCAGAACACACTCGAGGTATTGAACACTACTGAGGAGCAGCGCTCCGCAGCGCCGAATCTGGGCAGTGCAGGACCCTAGACCCCTGCATGCTAGCCCTGTCGACTCAAGACACGTATGGTCCGGGCAACCGAGCGCAGGGGAAGTGTGTGCGGGGGAGAGGAGGGGAGCGGATCGGGTGGATGGTGCATCAGCCAGTCGATGCGCTCGGTCATGCGCAGGGCCCGCCCCCCTCCTGAGGCCAAATCACAGCACTCTGCCGGTAAAGCGTTGTGCACTGCGGCGCCACGCTTGCAGGTGTTTGCAGTGGTTCAAGGCGGCTGCATTCGTCCCCTTGTCCTCAAGTTGGCAGACCTTCAAGAAGCTGCAACACCAGGCAGCAGGCTGCAGATGCTTGCCGAAAGGCCACAGCTGTTTCCGGACGTGTGCTGACAATTGGACGCAATTGGCATCAGGCCTAGGAGTGCACGTACATATTTTTCCAACATGTATCTAACGACACCCTGGGGCCAGAGAACCATGTTTGTCTGTGCGCGGCTACACCCGTGGCAGGGGCCTGTACTGCTGTGCATGTGGCATGGGCAGACGATGTATATACGTCCACATGCTGCCACACAACAGGCACCACCATTTGGCCCCACTGGTACCCTCCGGACCTTCTGGACCCATAGCTTCATGTCCACCCAAGCTTGCAGAAACAGGAGTCCACAAGACAGGAGTGATCCACAACTCCACGACAGTATGCACCCCCTCTGCTGCATTCGTCTGCGTTGCTCCTCACAGCAACACCCGCTCTGCCAACCTCCAAAGCCCCCTTCGGCTGCCTCCCCCAGCCTTGGCCGCCTCGCCCTGTCCTCGCAGTGATTTGCAGCTCAAATCGAGTATTGCCTGTACAAGTGTGCCGGGCATCACCATCTTCCTATCCCTCCATTGCCTACCTAACCCGCCTGCATCCCTGATCCTGTGGTGACTTTGCTGCATCTGTACGCGTGCGCCACCCAATGGAGCTGGACACATAGAGTTCAGACTTCAGCATCCGCGGTACATCTGCTGAGCTTCAGTGTGAGGCTATTGCCTCACCACACATGCTTCCACAGCATGACTATTCATGGGGCTACCTGAGCAAATGCTTGTGCGCCCCTACCAGTGGGGGTGCTTTGCTCGATGCGCGCCCAGGTTTGGTTTGACTCCCGACTGTCTCTTGGTTATGGCTCGGCACAAGCTTGAGAGCCTATACTTCATCTTTTACTTCAGGAAACCAAGCTGGCCTGCCTAGCAAGTAGATGCTCCCCCGCAGGCATTCATCCCACAGGTTGCACATAACCTAGCTCCACACTGCACTTCACTGCGGGGGCAGACCCGGTATGGCGTTGAAACGGCAAACGCATTTTCCAGACTGGCAGTACATCATGTTAATGCACATCAAACCAGCACGTCATTGCAGACACCAGAGTGGCCCATGTGCGGACTTTGAGCCTTGACGCACACACTCGCCCTAGCTATAAACAGGCCACAGTATGCTCTGCCAAAATGATTCGCAGAAGGGTGACCAGCCTCGTCATCAGTGGGCGTTTGACGACGCCACCACCGGCGACAGAACCGGCCTTGGCAGCCCCTGAGACGACGGCCATCGTTCATAAATATTGCTGAGTGCGTGGCCCCAGTCTCGTCACCAAGGCTCTTGGACAGAAAAAAATTCGGTACATGCATCCGCGTAGTATTACGCACGACTTCCTGGGTCAAGTGAAGCGAGTATTAAGCAGTCGCGGTATCGGAGCGGACATGCAAACTAAACCATAATACTCAATACCACATCCAGCGAAAAGCGTTGGAAGGGCGATGTCTTGCCCACCGTCCAGTGGTGCAGGCCCAGGCAGTGGTGCGCCAGGTCGCATCGTTCTCAGTCGCACATGTTGGACTGTTAGTCCCAGTGGAATGATTCGTTCGTGTATCGACAGCACAGATCCTGATTCAAGAGCACCATACGCAACTCCATCGCCACCTGTGACCGAAGACCGTCGTTGGGCGTACAGACTGGACATGCCGATGGTCGTTGAAGCGTTGGCGCCGGAACAATGCATCGCCTCAGGCTCGCTACTAAAGCTAGCGCCAATACATTTCTAACATCACTATGTCGCAGGCGGCATGCACTCACTTTCTCTAGAGTCCTGAACGTGCATATTTCGAAGTCCACAGCATCCTGTCATCGTCATCAACGAGCATGCCAGCGAGTCCTATGAGGGGACAACAGGCGTGCGGACGAGTGGAGCATGTCGGGCTGTCTGAAAGGCTTGCGCACATGATCCGGGGCGCTCTCTCTCCAATTTGCGTGCGTCACCATGCACTTGGTCATCTGGATCAGGACAGATGAACCATGGTAACGGCAGATGCGCCACAGCAACGGCAGATGAACCACGGTAA
Organism: Ulva armoricana; assembly: GCA_032360965.1. Taxonomy (NCBI): domain Eukaryota; kingdom Viridiplantae; phylum Chlorophyta; class Ulvophyceae; order Ulvales; family Ulvaceae; genus Ulva; species Ulva armoricana. Next base: position 3,015,866 of record JAUMHO010000009.1, read on the forward strand.
CGGCATCTCCGGCAATGAGATGCCTCATGCCATCTCCCCAGGTGTGCCATCACACGTGTGCCATCACAGGCCTGCCATGTTATTCTTGTATACTTTCACGCGTCCTGTTCCAAAACCTGCAGATGCATGTCTTGCGCTGCATGACTCTCGTGGACCCGGGAAATCATCGAGAGCAGCAACGGTTCGTTTGACCGCTGTGCCCTCATGCATAAGAGGTCATGTCAGAAAACACCAGCACCGCAAACCAGGGAATCCTCGCCCGTTCCATCTGCAAATTGCTGCTGACTGCATCGTCATGGTCCTTCGTCTTATATACAAGGGGCCTAATCCTCTAATCATTAGCATATGCCGAGAAATATTCAGACAGCATACCCAAGCGCCCATATGCATGGGTTCATGATATCGAGGGTTTGATGCGATGACCGCCATGGCGCATGATGCGGCCTGACGCGCTCGTGGCGTGGTGCAAAACTTCCGGTCTGGGATGCAACATTTTGGTGAAGGCAGCGTGGAACCTGAGGAATCGCCATCACATATGGCCACGCTGAACGCCGGTACGGGCCATTAACTTATAACAGCCTCGCATCGGTTTTCTGCAGTGTTTGTGTCTGTTCTACCAGGTTGAAGAGCTAGATCTGCCCATACCAAAGATGGCAATCCAAAGCATTTGCTGCCTGGGTAGGTCCTCACACCTCACACTAGTACACCACTGGTGAAACTGTGCAGATGTGGTGCTTGTGCTCACGCTTGGCGTGACAAGTGCAGCGTTGTTTGATGTCCTGTCTGCAATCATTGACGAACGTCTCAGGAGCATTCGCTCCAACGCCCTCCACCGAAAGTGCAGCAATCGCTGGGATTGGAAGAGGCTGTTCCGTTCTATTTGCGCGTCGATACATGTTGGTCCCTCAGCTGTAGGCTGAGATTGAATCGTTTGCAGGTGCTGGTTACGTCGGTGGCCCAACCATGGCTATGATCGCGTACAAGGTATGCTTTCGACCAGGTCTAGGTGTCCTCAAATAAATTCCTCTGTGGACATGTTGCAGTACAGTCTGTCCTGTGTTTGCCGTCGTCACTGTGCCTGTTGCTTCGTGCAGTGCCCGCACATCAAGGTCGTTGTCGTGGACATTAACCAGGCGCGCATCGATGCGTGGAACAGTGATAAGCTTCCCATCTACGAGCCTGGTCTTGACGAGGTACGATCCAGACACATCCTTGCGTTGTCCCTGTGTACCGGAACAACTGTCATGCCCGCGATGTGGTCCGCTGTTCTGGGTACTGCCCGGTGACACTCCAGGAGCTACACTGCATTCACCATGTGTAACCATTTATGTTTGGGGGTTCTTATCGGCTGCAAAATGAGCTCTTGCGCATCGTCCTCTGTGCCAGGAATGCGATCTTGCACTGACCTTTGAGCCGCATAGGCTAGCCTGGCACATTCTTTGGCGCACAGTTTTTGCAGAATGTTTTGTATACTTCATACGGCTGAGACGTGCATCTATGCTTATCTCATGAGTGGATCCATGCTTCCCACGTTTGATACATCCAAGGCTGGGGCAACCCGGGCAGCTCTCGTAAGAGCCCGTTTTTTGCATTCGAACAAAGCACGGACATAAGCTGAATATTAGATTGACGATCTGTTCTTGTTCTTGACATTATGGCCGTTGCCAGGTTGTTACGCGCCAGCGTTGTTCCCGGTCTGCCCGATAGTTCCCACAACGTGTCTACTTCACGTGCAGATCGTCTTCGCTGCTCGGGGCAAGAACCTGTTTTTCTCGGCGGAGCCGGAAAAATACATTGCAGAGTGTGATATGATCTTCGTGTCAGTGAACACGCCCACCAAGATCAAGGGCGTCGGGTCCGGCAAAGCTGCCGACTTGACGTTCTGGGAGAGCGCTGCCCGCATGATCGCCAGCGTCTCCAAGAGCTCGAAGATCGTGGTAGAGAAGTCCACCGTCCCCGTCAAAACCGCAGAAGCCATCGGCAAGGTGTGCTACAGTGATGTTACGCAGTGTCACGCCCATTGCCGCCCGCACGCAGGCTTGCACTGTTCCACCAGCAGCACCATGTGCTGCCACGACGCAGCTCTGTGCGGTGGCCACGCCTCGTGCCCTCTCAGGACGCGCACATCAACGTGCTGTAATACATCCCACCATGTTCTCAACAAACATTACACCATCCACCTGCATTATGCGCTCCCTGTCCAGCGGGCTCATGCAGGCCACCTGCCCTGGTGCCGCCTGCAGCAGAGCAGCTGCCCCATGGTGTCTCCACCTCCTCCTTGCAGTGGCCACTTGCTTGCACCACCCAACCCAAGTGCATGCTACAGGTTCTGCGCCGGAACTGCATGGACCAAAAGGTGGAGTTCCAGATCTTGTCCAATCCCGAATTCCTGGCCGAGGGTACGCCACCCAGCCCCCCCTCTGCCGCACCCCCGGCCCCGTACGTGCAGGTGCACCCCGCTCCACCATGCCCATCACCAGAAGCCCTGTCATGCAGGCACTGCGATCGATGACTTGAAGATGCCCGACCGTGTGCTTATCGGTGGCGAACAGACTGATGCCGGCAAGGCCGCAATGGATGTATGAACCCCCTCCCCCCAGCCATTTTCCTGCTCACGCGCCGCAGAATGCCACCCTACATGCCTGCCAATCGTGCAATCCATACCCAGACACCCTCGCACGCCGAGCGCCCTGTCCAGCTGAAGTGCGCTGCCGCTCGCCACGTCGCAGTGCTGTGCAGGCGCTGGTAGAGGTGTATGCCAACTGGGTGCCGCGTGAGCGCATCCTCACCTCCAACCTGTGGTCGGCGGAGCTCTCCAAGCTCACGGCGAACGCGATGCTCGCACAGCGCATCTCGTCGGTCAACTCGATCTCCGCCCTGTGCGAGGCCACCGGTGCGGATGTCTCCGAGGTGTCGCGCTGCATCGGCACCGACTCGCGCATCGGTGGCAAGTTCCTCAACGCGTCCGTCGGGTTTGGCGGCTCATGCTTCCAGAAGGACATCCTCAACCTCTCGTACGTCTGCGACACGTACGGCCTGCCCAAGGTCGCCGCATACTGGCAGTCGGTGCGTCCTGCTACGCACCCGCCAGCCTGCCTCTCCGATGCTCTCCCGCCTGCCCTACTGCTGCCTGTGCCTGTGCCTGGATCAGGAGGTCCTTATGGACGCCCTTGATGCGACATTCCTCACAAGCGAGCGCTTACGTTCTGTTCTCGCTGCCAGATGGTATAGCCTGCACTGGTGATGTTGAAACGGCTTGACGAGGTGGCCTGCCTGCGCCTGCCTGTGTGCGCGAACAGTGCACAAGGTTGATGCCGTGGTGTTGATCCCATTCGGCGTGTGCACCAGCAGGTGACCGCTGGGCGGAGCACTGTGTGTCGGCAGACGACATGGATGGCCCTGTGTTCGCGTGGCCGGAGCTGCCGCAGATGCAACAGTCACTCGTCGGGGTGTGCCTGGAATGGTGATCGGACCGGGGAATCCGAAGCGTAGCTGTCCAGGGAGGTCACACGGCGCATGTGCAGGTGGTGGACATGAATGATTACCAGAAGGACCGCTTCGTGAAGCGCATGATTTCCAGCATGTTCAACACCATCCGCAACAAGGACATTGCGCTGCTTGGCTTTGCATTCAAGAAGGACACTGGTGCGCAACCTGCAAGCGTGTTCCATGTGCCTTCTTGTCCGAGGGAATGTCCACGGGCGAGCGAAACGTCGGAATGCAATCACGGACATTTAGCGAGTGTCTACATGTATGGAATCTGTGTCATGATCTCGGGCTACACACTGTGCAGGTGACACCCGTGAGACGCCAGCGATCGACGTGTGCAAGGGCCTCATGGAGGAGGGCGCCAAGCTCCGCATCTACGACCCACAGGTCACGTACAAACAGATCAAGCAGGACCTGTCGCTTGCTCCCTTTGAGTGGGACGCACCCGCCGATGCCATCCCCAAGAAGTGCGCCTCCCCTCCGTGCCCCATGCCCCTGCAGCCACTGCCAGCCACCACCAGCCACCACTGGTCCCGCTGCATACACCATGATGTGACGGTGATCTCGTGCTCTGTTTTTTGCCGCCTCGCACCCGGCACTTTTCCTGCACTCAGGCAGAAGTCGCGTCTGAATCTCCTTGCTATGTGCCCTTGCATACTGCATGCATGACAAGATCACCATCAGACCACACCATCCCGACCCTGCAGCCGTTGAACCGGTGACCAACCCCCACACAAAACCAGCGAGCATGATGAAATGGGCTGAAACAGCGTACTGAATGCAAGAGGGGCGTGCAGGGTGAACAAGGCGGCGGATGAGCAGGTGCAGTGCATGGACAGCGCGGTTGAGGCCATCACGGGCGCGCATGCCGTCGCCATTCTCACTGAATGGGACGAGTTCAAGACGCTCGACTGGAAGGCGCTGCTCGGCAAGATGCAGCGGCCGGCGTTTGTGTTTGACGGCCGCAACATCCTCGATCACGGGGCCCTCCGCGCCCTCGGCTTCATCGTCTACGGCCTCGGCAAGCCCCTGGACCCGTTCTTCACCAGCACCTGAGCCGGGCAGTCTGGAAATCTGTATATCAAGTGGGAGGGGTGTGATGTGTCCAAAGTAGGTAGTGCTGTCCTCGGGGGCAAACTGTGCAGGAGACTTGTGGTCGGGAGTGCCTGTGCCACTGTTGTGGCAGCAAACATAGCACAGAAAGTGTGGTAGGCCTGTGGTGGACAGCAGACACGGATTGGGGATCTATTCAAGCGCAGTAACGGGCGGCTGGTGCACGTGCCTGCCTGCACCGCGGTGTGCTCGGGGGCGGTTGTTTTGAGGTGGGGTGGACAGGGCCAGGCTTTCGCAGATTGAGGGCTCGGGGAGGGGGGTGTGAGACCGAAATAATTTAAGCTCTGTGCTTGTGTAGCTTGACCCACGGTTGAGGTGCATACTGCAGGCTCGCGTAGCAGCCTGAAGCGAGCATGGGCCGCCTTCTGGCTCTGCTTGCCCGTCTGGCGCTGATCGTCAACATAAGTGCCATCGTGCTGCCGTGTCCAGTGATACCGTGTCCAGTGATACCGTGTCCAGTGATACCGTGTCCAGTGATACCGTGTCCAGTGACACGCGCTGCTATCGCGATGCTGACATGCCTACCCGTAAGCGCTGGCACCTGTCAGGGTAGATGATTGTAGAACTGTAAATAATGGCTTCTGACAACCATGCGCCGTGATCGAACGCTTCTATATCATCACTGGTTACGGCGTAAGGACACTGCATGCCACAGTGTCGACAGGTCCCTGATTCCTCTGAGAGGAGGGTTGGGGTCCACCGAGGCACTGCAGCAGCAGCAGTACCCCCTTTACTGTGCTATGTGCGCACTGCTGTTTGCCGCATTGTTGAATGGAGGTGGCCCGAATTTGGCTTTGTTTGCGAGGGGTTCACTTCGAACAAGGCTGTATGATGAAGTGGGCGTCGGTGCACTGGTGCGGGGCTTTCTTCGAGAGTATCCAACAATGCTGCACGAATTAGTGTATGTAAGGACGCTTGCAACCCCGTGTGCTCCTACATCGTGGCTTTCACTCCGTGCATACCGCAAGGAAGCTGTCAGTGGTGCCTGTCGGCAGTGTAGCCACATGTCCCTTCTGTCTTCCCACCAGCCACGGAACCATGCATCTGACTACCATATACCAGACCCACCCTGTTTAAACCCCATGACAACAGCTTACACATCAATGCCTTGCTGATGTGTACATGGCACACCCGGTGGAAGAAGGATGGAGGTATGTTGAACACATAATGCTGTGGCGCATGCCCAACTGGGTTACAGTACACTTGTTGATTCCCGTGTGGGTTTGGCGTGATTCTCGATATCTTTTGTTTCGGAGTGGTACATTCCTCACTCAGCAACTGGCAGCATGTAGAACCCAGTAACAGAACAGTCTCAAAACAGGTGAGCAGCTGACTTCCTGATCAGGTCCTCTTTTACAACGCAGCTTCTCCGGGCATCAGCGCAGAGATCCTGTGACGTGTACGCGACTGCAGCGATCTCCACATGGGTGACCCCACAACCCGTTGACAACAAACGACACCTCGACTCCAGGAGCATGCTTGGGGCACAATGCTTTGTTTACAGGCAGTCGTGGCCCTGTAAAATCAGCAGAAACGGCTACGAGAACCAAAAGCAAAAGCCCAGGATTGCAGCTACGCTACACAACAGCAAAGATCAAAATTGTACTCCAAAAGAAGGCACAAGATCTCTCGATCACTCTCTAAATCTACTGCATCAGGTAAGCCTTAGGACGATGACAGCAGACTGTGCCAGCGGACAGCAGATTGTGCCGGCGAATCTGCTGCCAGTGGCTCAGGCTGATACACCTCTCTGGTCTGACAGTGTGATCTCTATGGTGTACAAGTTGGGTGTAATGAATTCAGGGACACGGCAATGCTAGCCTGCCTGAATTAAATCAGGCCTGTTACAGTATCCCACATTTGAACAGGCGCGTGGCTGGTTTGCGTGTGCACTGAGTTCACGGTGTCTCGTGATGTGCTGCATGGCATCGCACAAGCTGCCAGCACCTGTTCGGGCTTGTGGCCGGCTTGTCAATTCGTTCACTATCCAGCGCCACAGCGAATCCCTGGGATATTTGTCTGTGCGTATGTAAATTACGCTGGAATGCGCCTTTGTGTTTTCGGGAGACAGCCTTCCGCAGATGCCGCTTCTACAGGGACGTGTCGCATGCATGAGTTTCATCCAACCGCATGGCGACTGCCAGAGCTTGAAACTCCATCATCACGCACCATGCAGTTTATTCAGCCCGGGAATTGAAATGTTTCGTTCCGATGCTTATGGCATCTTTTGCCGAATGATGCTTTTGCTGATTGCATGTGTATGCTTCACGAGTGCGGAGTTGCAAATGCGTCTGGCCCTGCGCAACTACACATGCAGCATCAGTACACTACACGAAATGAAAAGCACTGGATAGAGCTCGTGTAGCTTTCTTTGCGTGCAATGGTAGGGAAGGGTCCAATTTCCCTGCTGACTTGTGTTTGGCTTCATGGCCCTGCGGCTACAAGGGGATTCCTACGAGCATGGATCAGGCGAAGCGTCGCGTTCTTAAAATCCATCTGGCCCGCAATAAGAAAGAGGCTATCTGTCATCATCAGATGCTTGTACAAAGCCCAGGCATGTGATCCATACGTGAGGAAGTGTGTGTTGTCCTTTATAGCTCGGCTTGTCAGCCGTTGTTTTTGCGCCAAAATACACAGAGCTCCGACCAAAGTGCCCAGGCAGTTGCAAAGAGGGTATGTTTCCTTGCTACACGATGCTGTGATCCTGCGTACGCTCTGCTTGAATTTGGTTTCAGTGTCCCATCCGACGGGGACATCATCGTTTAGTTCATGCACGCACCTGAATTTGGTAACTTCATGCCCTCAAGGAAGGCATTCCTAACAGTGAGTAGATATCACTGATCATGTTGGGCGTGTGTACAGCGTGGATCGTGCCTGTGATTTGTCCTGCATTCTTCCTAGTCGCTTGGCAATCAGAGAAGAGAGCGCATTGTGGCATGCTAACACGTTCAGACTCAGACAATCTACCCATACTATCAAGGATTTGGTCAAATTTTACTCTGTTGCGGAGTCGAAGCATGTATGCAGCCCGTCACTGCGTCTGCTTGCAGGATACCAGCAAATGACGACGACGGGACTGAAGTTGACCAGCGTAGCACCTTCACACATGGTTCATTAGACTTCAAGGCTCTGAAGCAGTCATGCAAGCTAGCATGCCACTCATCGGACAGCAGCACCGGAGGAGTCACAGGTCAGCCTCAGAGGCTCAGCCCGCTCCATAGACCTGACGGGCTTCCGGCTCCAACCTCCAGCATCAAAAAGGGATTCTCTTTATTGGAAGCCGATGTCTACTTGTTGATCGCTGGAGGTCACGCTACAGGTGCGGTGCATCATCTATCCAGCTTACAAACCATACATCTTCGGCACAAAATAGCAACAGAGGCTAGGCGGCAGACCCTTCTGACGCAATGCTTGTTTTAGGCTATACTCGCGCAATCTAATCTCATTGAACTTGTAAATCCAGGATATAAAACTCGTTGCACGGCCCTGGACGACTTGACGTCGATAAACGGAGCCCACTGCCTAAACATGATACACGAAAACATTCATTTCAGCCGGTAGAAAACTTGTACAAACTTTCAAACGCGGAAATCCTTCACGTCTTCTCCAATTTCTCAGCCAGGCATTGCACGCAAAACGTGTACCACGACAGGGCTGAGCTTTATGGGGGCAAGCACAACCTGACTTCATTAGCTACTTCGGGAGAGGCAAACCTATCAGATACACACGTATCACAGACACCTCCTGAACTGCCTAGTGGTGGGGATAATAGTCAAACATCTGGGTCCACAACCACCCATTCCGCTGATACAGACAGCTCTGATAGATTCTGCCCTTCATCGTTGCCTGAAGCCGTTGTTCGTAGTGCCGCTGTACAACGTACCATGCAAAAATCCAGCACATGGAGCAGTGAAGGCGCGAAATCTACAGCACCCAGCTGTGCTTCTGGTCAAGCGGCAAGTTCCCAGAGTAAGAATGGCTCGAGATTTGGGCTTGATGATCTACAGGCCTCCTCATCAACATCCCCTACGCTATCACCCCAGAGTGCTGTTGTAGAAGATGAGGACACTCGTGTTAGCTCTGCGTCTCCTGATGGCTCAGCCAAGTTCAAAGGCCCAGATGTGAAAGGTGCTCACATGAATCCAGCTGACAAGGCTTGCTTTCATCACGTCGTTGGGAGTCTCGAATGCTCCTTCCACTGGCTTGCTGGAATACTGGTACTTGATATGCCGCACTTGCACCGCACCTGAAGTGAGGAGGGCACGTGAGTCATGGCAGAACTGTGTACACCCAAAGTGTATACACACCCTCATCATGGCGTGTTGTCTGTAGGGCCTGAAGCTCTGTCTGCTTCACCGTGCAAGCATGAGGTTGCAGGGAGCCGGGAGAGCGTGTGCTGTTCGAGTATTGGTACAGTTTCACCATGTTTAGCCGTGCCACCAATCCAGGAGCTGCGGCACGGCGCTATTGAAGTCGTGTACCACCAGCCGGCCCCAGACTCAGGGGAAATCTGTGGTGGGTTGGCTGGAACCCGTGGCGCCCATTCACGACCGAGTAGCCATGGTCACTCAGGCCCAAACACGGACCCCAACAATGCAGGTCCAAGCAAGCGTGCTGGCCTCGCTGCCGGTGCTCTCCCTTGGTCTGAATGCCCTACCATTTGCGTGTGGTACATTTCTGAAACGCCCACACATACATGGCCCGACAATGCATACAATGTAGGTGGTGAAGAGTGTTCCAGATCAGCATCCTACAGAAACTCTTTGGCGGCCCAGGAGACGTGCGGGTCGACACAGGCCGCTCCAGGCATACTGTGTCTGCCAATGTCAACCGCAAATCAGCAAGACAAACAGGATGCCGGCGATCCGGCACTAGCCGAGCGCTGCACATCCGAGAGGGGGAGCCATTCCAGTGGCGGTAGTCTGCTGCTGACAGGCCCATTGCAGCTACTGGCGTCAACACCCCAGCACTTCCCAGAGCTGGAAGGTGCTCCCTATCCAAACGATCGTCCTAAGGGCAGACCGCCATCGCGCGAGTCAGGTGCAAGGAGCTTGACGGCAAGCATCCGTGCCTCCATGCCGCTAGCCTCGGAGCCAGCGGCTCATGCATCGCCTTGGCGGCAAATCTGCACTGCGTCCCAGGAAGTGTGCATCGATCACCACTCGCCTGCAAAGTGCCATACCGCTCGCTTTCAACAAGTGCGATCGCAGTCTGCAGCATGCAACGATTCAGATGACAGCGAAGGCGATGATGGAATGTGTGACATGGTAAGCAGGGAGGACCCCCCTGGGCCTGAAGGGAACCCGTGCCAAAGCGGCAGGCAAGTGGATGTGCCAGCTTTGCCGAGACCACAGTTTAGTGATGGTCATGTCACACCTGATACTTGGTTGACATCTTCTGGAAGAAAGCAGACAAACTCAGCTACATGGGCTGATGTCAAGTGTAGCGACGCAGGCTTGCTCGGCAGCGCTGGCATCAAAACACCTTCAGATAGCATGTGCATGTTCTCGGAAAGCACTAGTGTTGTGCCGAGCGTCGCCACAAACGCGCCGCAAACACCAATAATCACAGCGGTTCTGCAGTCAGCAGCAAAGGTGAAGAAACATTTTGCACATACAGCATGTTTGCCAATGGAACACCCCGCCGCTGAAGCATGTGAAGATGTTGAGTGCCATCAGCTGGTCACACAGGCAGGTAATTTCAAAGTTCGCCTGGCACGATTATGCAGTCATGCTTTTTGTGAAAGAGATGGTTGATATGCGAGTGCTGTTTCTGCAGGTTTAGAGCCATGTTCAGGCTCTACACCAGATTGTAGTTCTTGCATACCTGAGGTGCATGCTGACAAATCGAAAGGATGCTTTCCATCTGCCCGCACTGCAACAAGTATCCAGCTGAGCCCATGCAAACAAGCCCTGGGGGCACAACACTGCCAGGCACCTGAGGAGTGTGGAACAAGCGACAGGCTGACGCATGCTGTGCACTCGTTATCAGGCACAGCAGTTTGCCCGGCAACAGGCGAAGAGGGCCTCGCTCAGACACAGCAAGCAGTGTGTGTGAGAGTCAGTGCACACCGCGCTGCTGAACATATGCCTCTGGTGGGTTCCAGGCATGATGAAGCTAGGCCGATAGCACCAGCTGGACGTGAAGTGAATTGCGTTATCAAGGACGGTTTGCCTCAGAGGATGCCTGAGGAAGACCTTCGGGCTCAGGTGCATGGTGGCTGCATGCCTGCCTGCACAGATGGAAGAGACCTCTCGGGTGGAGGCGACGCTGCTGAAGCACTGCAGATACACATGGCGTTTGTGTCAACAAGATATCCAGATGGCGGTGATGTGGTCAAGGTTTCAGGCAGTCCATTGTTTCGGCACGAAGACTCTGCGTGTCCGCCTGCTGAAGCTGTGGATGTCGCAGTTGGCAGCCCTCAGAATCTGACACCATCCCCACAATGCATCAATGCATGCTTCGATGATGGAGACGCCCGAACCGGCAGTAGCCCGAACGTAACTCCGCCGATTGCTGCTGTCACACCCAGCAAGCTGGGCAATAAAGCGCATCAACCCTCATTACCTGCCCCAGGCCTCAGCTTGAGTGATGCAAGCGTCATCCCCGCAGGCAGGGGTCTTAAGACACAAGCGCTTGCCAGCCTTGCAAGCACTGCCTCGTTCCCTGCTGCCCGGCAAGACCATGCAAGCGAGGGCGTTCATGTGTCCAGGATGCTGATGGGCCACCAGAATCCACTGTACTTAGCCTCTCCGGTGACCAGATCTGGTCCATGCTCACCCGCGGGACAGAGTGATGATGCTCGTCCTGACTCATGCAGCAGCGGTCTTGACCCATCCACAAGCCCTGATCCAGGCAGTGCAGCACAAGAGCAATGCGATGTTGACTGTGCAACTGCAGAACCATGCAGAACTGTTGCTCATCTGACACGAGCCTTTCAGTTCTCACCCACAGAACCTCTGCACGAAACACAATGTGCAACAACATCAACTAGCCAGACAGGCCTCATGCCAAACAAGTTAGGTGTGCCTGTGATGTTCCCAACTTGAAGCTGGCATGATCTATGGCGAGCTTCCAGTATGTCTGGAACTGGAAGATCAATTGCAACAGCAAACGGTGCAATGGTGAGCGAGTACAGGTGAAGTGATCCGGTTTGTTGCAGGCACAGCTGTCGAGTCTGATGGCCCACCCAGGGGACAGCAGCCGGAGGTCATCTTTGCGCAGGAGCATCTGTGTACGGCAGAGAGCGTGGAGCCTCCAACCTGCTGCTCAAAAACCACTGATTGCCCACAATTGGCTGGCGATCAAGGCTGCTGTGTGGGCCACAGCGAGGGGGATGCATGCCATCAACAGAAACCTCACAGCCCGACACTGGGCGACCTGTGTCCTGCCATTGCACTGCAGGCCTTCGACTCCAGGCTGACCAACAGCACGGTCGGTGAGCATTTGTCTATGGCATGGCCTACGCAGTCGAAAATGCGTGGACCTTTCTGTGCCCAGACAGGTGCTGACGCAGGATGCCGGCAGAGAGACTCACTCGCGGGTCAGCAATCCATGCTCAGCACAGCCCTGCACATGGTGGCTGCATCCCGGGCGCGCCCCGGTCACTTCCAGCCTGCTGCAGACCCCCTAGCCCCTCCGATTGATGCCGAACAGTCGGCCCTGAGTATGTATGTGGACATGCGGCAACTAGCACCGGACCCCCTGCTGCCAGTCCACACTGACAGTGGCCTCCCAGCACTGACTGCACAGGACGGCACTGCACGGCGGCTGGTGTCCCCCTCAGAGCTTGAATCCAACGAAGTTGGCAGGCATGGCTGTGATGCCACAATGGATAATGCTGCCCTCACGGCAGACGCGGACGTACAAGCCACGCCGGCTGGCTCCGAACGGCTGAGTTTTGAGGTCATTGAGTACGAAGAGGAGCTTCAGGACAGCCCTGACTTTGGACATGGTGGCAGCAGGGCCGCTGTGGATGACCAAGGGATGTGTAGTACACGCAGTTCTGGCCATTCCACCCATGGCAGCGCTGGTCGAAGCAGCCGGGGCCACAGCAGACGCGACAGCGAGTGTGCGACCATGGGTGGTGCAGACGACGCCCCGCTCATGCAACGAGAGCACAGTCGACGCAGTGTCGGCAGGCGTCCTCCGGACGCAGCATCTGGCATACAGACGCCTTGCGCTCCACTGGAGTGCTCCGGCTCTGTGGCGGTGGATCATGAGGATGAGGGATGGTCGCCCAGGAGCCCGGGAGGCAGCGCGCAAGTGTCTGCCGCCCGTGCTGGTGCCCGCGTTGATGTTGCTGGACGCGAACTGCGTCCTGGTGCACCGGACTGGCCGAATGTGCGCACCATGGCAGCCAAGGTGCGGCAGCGCATGGACAGCGAGACCGCGAATGCCGTCCGCAAGTGTGCAGCAGGTGTGCCGACTTGTCACTCGCTGCGCCAGACCACCGGCACTTATGGATGCGTGTTGCGGTTGTGCATGCAGCTGCCAGTAACCGAGTGTAGAACAGCTGCTCCGTTGGCACCGATGAAAGCATGCGCTGGCGATGCAGATCTTGTGCCAGCTAGGGAGACTTCACCGATCAAAGCGGCGGCCGGCACCGGTCTCGCTGTTGAAGTTGCCTCGAAAGCTGACTTCCACAACGGCCCACAACGCGCGTTACCCTCTGGAGATGCTCAGGAGCTCGTTCAAAGTATGTCTGCGGATGCAGCGGGCATGTCACAGGACCTTGTCATCACACACTCATGCCAGCTACATGCACCATCCAAACCGTGCAAGCCGGATCTGGTGCAATTTCATGGTCACGCTGGGCCCGATCTCCTGCCACGCGAAGGACGTGCTGCCATGGCTGCAGCATGGCGTGCTCAGTACGGCGATGCAGGCACGGCCGGTGTGCCCATGGGCCAGCCGGCAGTGCGAGGCGGTCTGGCTGCAGCTCGCCTGCCAGGGGTCGTCGCACCACTCACGCACGACAAACGAGTACCCCCCGACATGGCAGCCGAGATGCCTGTAGCACCTCAGCCGGTGTTGCGGCAGGAGCGCGCCCCCCACTGGCCCCCGTCACCGAGTTCGCGCTGGGAGCGTGCCCGCGGTGCAGTGGTATGTGCTCGCTACCATCCTCGGTGCCCTGTATGGATTTCCAGCCGCTGCGGTTTACCCCGTCTGCCACCAGCAACCAGGCAATGTGTTGTGGCTGCTCTGGGATACCCAAATGGGTCTCACGTGGCAATACATGTAGTGGCCGACTGCGCTCGCCTGTCTCTGCTGTGCGTAATGGGTATCGACACATGCTCCGTGGACCATGCGAGCTATGTGTTGACTTGAGGGTGCCGTTCAGGCTGCCAAGAAGGTGCCAATGTGGCCGTCACTCTTCCGGCGGCGCGCTTCATCGTCTTTGAACAAGCCGGGCAGCAGCGCCGCCAGCGTTGCCCTGGAGCCCGTGCTGGCGACGCCGCGCCGGCATGCGCACGAGGTTGCCACGCAGCTGCGGCAGCTCTCCCCGGAGAAGGCCTCGCACGCGCGGGCGGTTGCGGAGCGCGCCGTCGAGCATGTGCAGGCGCTGCTTGCAGCCCGGCAGGCCGGCGGCGACTGTGGCCGTCCTGAGCACGCGAACTGGCCGCTACTTACCAGTGCTGAGCTCAGAGCCTGTGGCCTCTCCCCTCCGGCGGGTCCACATGCTGGACGCCCCGTCTGTGGCACTCCACCGCATTCAGGTGGCGAGGGTATGGGACAGGAGTGGAATCAGGAGGCGGATCTACGAAATGGTGGACACATACGCAGATGCCATGTGCAGAATGTGGCTGCGGGTGAGGTGGTGTGGGTGTCTGGAAGCTGTGATGCTGCGCGAGGCCAGGCTTGCGGCACGGAGGGCGTACCTGATCCGAGGGTGAAGGAGAGCGCGGCTGATGGAGTCGGCGTGAAGCCAGAGTGGAAGTCTGTGGTGATAGCATCAAGTGCAGGCTGCAGTGTGGCTGAGGTGGTCATACTGCCTGCATCTGCCGGCGCTGGTAGTGTGTCCACACAGAGCAAAGGCATGGCTGGTGCGCTGCTGTGCTCAAACGAGACTGGCACCTGCAACGACCAAGCCCCTGCGACTTCGAAGTTGCGCAGTCTCAAGATCCCAGGTGTGTAGCCCGCTGCTGTACGCTACTCCTGGACCATGCAGTTGCAGCATTGGGTAGGACCTGCTCCACCACGACCTTGCTGTAGGAGTCTGATACCGCTTAGATTTGACACGAGCATGGCACTGATGGTGCAGTTTGCTCGGCAGCCACGACCTGTGGAAGATCTGTGATAGAGTGTGTGCAGGGCACTTGCTGCCGCCAGATGATCATCCACATGATGCATCGTTGGTGGCGATGGCGTCTCCATCCACCTCGCGCCGATGCCCTGTCAAGTCTGTTCGTGGCGGCGTGCACTCTCAGAAGGCTACTCTTCGCTCAGCGACATCTGTTCGAGGCTTTGGGCTTGCTGGCGGTAAGGCAATCTAGCAGTATAATTTCATTGGAGCAGGCTGCGGGTCTCCATGCTGAGTCCTTGTTCATGCTTCAGTGTGGGTTTTTGTCCGACAACGTGTTTACCGGTCTCAGAGAGATGCTTTGACATATGTAGGGCAGGGTTACACTGCGTGCTCAGGTGACACATGAGGTTTCCAAACAAGCAATGCCCTTGCAATGCTATGTGCTGGTGCATGGGACGTGATACACGTGATTGTTCTTGCATTGTGTGCAATGGAGTTCAATCGTTGTGGCGGATGAATCCAGTACTGTCCATTGTCCTGTTCCGTGTGTACGGGACAGCAAGCTGTCAGGCCAGTGTCAGCATACCTGACCAAATTTCAGTTTTGAAACATGTATATCACATGTGCAGTGCCAACTTTGACACTTTCACTCTGGCATATGTGGCTTGCCTTCGATTTAATTGTTGTGAGATATCAGCTCTGACATCACAGACGTCATGATAACATATACCCTGTCAAAAGTGTAGGTCCACACAGTGTACACCTTGCAGGACCGGATCAGGTCAGGCCACCTGTATCTGACATCACTCTATCCAGTGATGAGCTAGGTTGTATCATATCAACTATTCTTATGCTCTTATAATAAGATGTGCGAAGATGATTGTTTCAGCCAGATTACACACCCATCATGTGAGTATAAACTTAGTGGGACAAGAATGCATTGTGACACAGCTGTTGCTTGGCGGTGGTGTGAACTTTCAATTACTACTGTTACGTTTCTGTACACAAACCTCAGAGTCATGGACCCGACCGGCTCATGGCGTGCAAGTGCCAGCACATAAGGTGGTTTGGTGGGTATGGGGCTATGGTACTGATCTGGTGAGCCTCACCAGCACAACCCCTGTACAGTCTCTTAGACAGACCATTCTATAGACGGCCGTACGACGTATACAAACAACAATCCTTCATCCAACCCCACCACTCGAAATTAGCTGCACCAAGTATTGTAGTGCCGCGTCGTTTACGTTGTGCATGGAAGTTGAATGGAACAGACTCTGACATGTGTGTAACATATACACGTGAAAAACAAATATGGGCACAGTTTTGGATCCCTTCAGACTGGTTTCATATTTTCATTCCTGATGGTACAGGAAGAGCGTGAACTAATGAACCGGATAATCTATTACACTCACAGCTACCAGTGCACGCCCCAGCAGATAGTGCATCTGACACTGCGATGCAGATTACCGAATAGGTTTCATAGTGTGTACATACTTTCGGCACGCGAGCAGTTGGCTATACATAGCAGTGCTAGAATGTTGATCAGTGCCTGTACCCATCATGATGTGAGGGCACATGTAAGAATAATGGAACTTCAAACTTTCCTTGACACTACCACCTTGTTGAAGACACGTGTAATGATCGATATACATTTAAATGAGCTGTAAACCCCGCATCGCCGCACTGGCAGGGCGTAAGTTTACAAGTGGAAGCCCTGATCTCACCTCGCTAGACTAGACCAACATCGTGCCGAAGGGTTTGTACGGAAAATGCTACTCAACACCATTCGCATACAGTCGGCGACTTAGTTCTTCTCCAAAGATCCGTACCAGATACCCGTGACCTTTACCTCTTTAGGTTCCTTGGCGCCCAGGTCAGTGTCAGAAGGCTGGATGGTCTCGAAAACACCAGCAATCTCTCCGGTCTCCATGTTGACGCGGGCAATCGACCAAACACCAGCACCTGAATCCAGTGGCAGGTGTAAACGCAAACATCATACTGCAACTTGTGACCAGAATTGAGCATAGAGGGAACAACAAATATCCAGGAGCGCTATACATGCTCAAGTCCCACAGGACAGTAGAAACTGCAATACGAAACAAGTCAGCTACAGCAAAAAAGATTCTCATCGAATCGTACCCTTCAGGGCCACGGTGGACTTTACGTTCTCCTTCAGGAGCTCCTCAGCGTCGGACCTTGCCGGCAGAGCAACGGCGTTATCGTAGCCAGTGGCACCACCACGGCCCTTGGGGTCGAGGAAGGTTGCGCCACGGTAGGATGGGACGGTGAACTCGCCGCCGAACCCGTTGACTGTTCCCTTAGCCTCGAGCTCTTTGATTGTGAAGAGGAAGGGGACGCGCTCACCACCGGGAAGCTGAACGGTGGTCGCCTGGTAGTCGAGGCCATCTTCCTCCTTGAGAGAGATGGCGCCACCGGGGCCGATGGTGACCGAGCCGGACATCTGCATCGTGGCACGGGCTGACCCTCGGAATCTGATTCAAACTTAGTACACGCAACAAAACTTCACAAACCTCACGTGATACGGTGAGTTGATGAATAATGCTGATAAACCCGAAAAAGACGTGCGCGGGACGGGCCGTACCTGGTCCAGGGTGTACGTGAGACGGGTGACCAGCTTGGTGTTCACGAACTCAGTGACACCACCCTTGAACTGCGACTCCTCCTTGACGGTGAACTTCGTGGGCTCCATGCAGAAGCGCTCGAGCTTGTAGTTGCCGGCCTTCAGGTCGGAAGGACCGCCTGTGGTCTCGTCCAGGGTAGGGCAGGCGTTGGCACGGCCTGTACCCTTGACTTGAAGGTAGGTGAGGCCTTGAATATCATCGTAGCTGATCGCATTGGCGGACTGCACGCATCCACGCAGAACCTCAGGATGTGGATCTCCTTGTCGCAGGAAGTTCATGTCCAACGAACAGACAACCACTCCAGCTTTCCACAACTACATGGGGCATTCCAGATAGAAAAAAGTAGCGTACGCCAGCCAGGAGGAGGGAAGCAGCAGCGGTGGCAGCGAGCTTCTCGCCGTTCACAGCCTGGACAGGGCAGGCGCTGCACAACACGACTCGGGTCACGCTTGCCGCTCCCCACGGTCGCCAGCGAACGCATACACACTGCCAGTGTGATAGTACACAGTGTCAAAGCGTACCGCCGAGCCGACTTGGCGTTGATCTTTGCGGGGGAGACGCAGAAAGCCATTGTACTGTATTCAACCCTGGACTGAACTGTGGCAGAATGGGAAGTAGGTGGCACTAAGTGTAGTGTATGCGTACGCGCTGTATTTGTTGAAGATGAGCGGGACCGCTTGACAGGTTACAAGAGCTGCTTCGAATCCCAAATCGAGATCAGGGAATCCAGAAGCAGACACGGCGCCGAGATGTCGCAAGATTGACGGATTGACGCACCTGCAGCCACATACAGATCGCATAGGCTTGGGTTGATTCATTTCAATCCGTTATGGCGTGGGAAGAATCTCGTCGGTTGAAGCTTACACCACTACAAAGTTGCTGCGTCAAGACGGGTGGCGCTGTCCCCGGCTACCTTAGCTGGGGTGCGTCCGTAAGTCAACATCGGAATCTATCGGTTTGACAAAGATTGCACGTCCTTTCATGACTTTGAGCTAGAATCCGTGAGTTAGAAACTTACATTGCGGAATGCTTAGCATGTGTGGCATCCTGGTTCTTCTGCAATCCTGACACCGTCCTTGTGCGGTCCTTTTGCGCTGGTGAGGTTCCGTTGAGCGCAGCTGGCAAAATGTAGCGCAACTACGCCGGATATCGCCGGAACCTTCACCGGAGTAAAAGTGGCACTGTCGCACACAAAGCAGCATCCGCCCCCCGGAGTTGTGACATGCACTGTCACTCGAGCAGCGTGCAGTGGTCACCATCTCCAGTCGCGTTGCAAGCTACTCTGCATGCTCGGTAACTGTACTGCCAGGTTGAACACAGTTAAAGCAGTGAATCGGGACTGTGCTATCGGCAGGAAAGCGCTCGTTGCTGTCGAAATATCGAAGAGCACAGCTTGTGAACCACCCAGCCAAATGCAATGATCGAGATGTCTCGTTGTCACTCAAAGCCAAAGCATTATGTATTAAGGGATAGTTTGATCCTTGTCTAGATGGCCATCAACTTTGGTTCACATGTCGCGCTGATGCACACACTTGCATTCACCATGATCTGCTGCACTCAGAAGCTGATGATGCATTTGGCATCCATGGCTTGCCTTGCCCCTCTATATTTCTGATTGTGACCTTCACATCCTGCATCACTCAAGTGCGGGATGGTGAGTGGGGGGAGGGATGTAGAACTCTTAGCACTGTTACTTACAAGTTTAAATTTAAAGGGTGTGCATGCAGACCATTGCGTGGTTCAGTGCAGACCATGTTGAACTATGTGCCACGTTCAATGCGCAAAGATTTATTGCTGGGGTAGCTCACAGCCGTACTGATGTAAGCGCTGGTGCGCTTAGGCTCGCTTTTGCAGAGCAAGCCCACTTGGCCCACTCAGTTGATCTATGGGTCTGGGACATGTCAAGGAAAAGACACAGCTCGAACAGAATACGGACCGTGACATGTGCTACGCTGCAGCTGCATGCCAAACGTTAGTTGTCAAGGCCAGATGGCTTATCAGTCAAACAATCGGTCCTTGGCCCCAGTCTGACTTGTCCATGGCGACAGGTGACCACATACCTGCCTGGTATATCTGTGGACTGCATTACGACTCGAGCCCTCGACCACTCGTCAATTTAAAACGGACCACCGCCTACTACACATGTCAAACGTTTTCCCACGGCCTAGACTCACCTGACGTGAGCTTGCATCAGTTGCTACCACTCGGAGAATTTGCCACATTTCGATCCAGACCTTAGCAGTGTTCGAGTCGGTATTCAACATATATCTGATCCTACCGGGCTCATTTGCGGCCTTGAGTACTTTGGGGGACATGCTGGCGTCATTTTGTGCCTTCCCGACTCGCGTCGACAACCGGCCTGTGCGACATTTCTTGGGCAAGGTGCGCGTTCCGGGAATCTACCCGGATTGCCATCACGGATACGCAAAGAATTTTTACCCTTTACTTGTGCTCCCTGAGGCAATCTGGATCACACTTGCAGGCTTCACGTTCGCGACAATGTGGTTCCGTTGCAGCGGGAGGTGATGGTCGTGCCCTAGGAACAGAGACAGCAAAGCTGCTGCGTGGGCGGAAGTTTGTCTCCCTCAATCGCGCAGAAGAAGACATCAAAGGTAGTTGGTGTTGATTGCTGCTTGCTTCGGTCGCTTCTTGCACGGTCGCTTCATCCACATGTCGTTGCGGCATGGGATAAGCGCCACCCGCACTGGTCAGACCGCATTGGCCATGTACCCATCCTTCACTTCCCAAGGAAGCGCTGTAGACCTGAATCTGGTGTGATGCAGATTTTTGCATGAAGGAATCCGACGGGGATGAGAAAGCTAGGTGCTTAACAACACTCTCGAGGCTTGAAAGCCAACACAAGCGTGCCTTGGACATGGTTCAAGACGAGAGCACCAGGTCTCAGGTACGTGTAATTGCGTACGCCACCCTGCACTTGCATCATCCATAACAGCCTCCTACAATTGCATGCGTCTGAGCTCAATCATGTGGGCAGGGCACTGCTGGAACTCAGTTATCTTGGGTTGCACGCGCCTCATGCTGCACACGTACCGACGATCACGTCTGCATAGGATCCTGTACCTGCCTTGCCAATGGCTGAGGTGCCTCCCAGGCTGCCGTATCCTCCTGACCCAGCAACACCGCGAGTCGTTGGAGGCCGCATGGCACCTCACGCCAGCGTATCCGACAGTGCCGCAACGTTTGTGAGCGCTAGCGTGCACCGTTTAAACGCAAACACTACTCCTGTCGGTGATTTGTGGAAGCATGTCCACTGGAGCCACAACCGCGAACGCACCGCAATGGGTGAAATGCCACTGCCCACATGGCCCTGCCGTTTGGTACGGGGACACAGGTGGTCATGGCGATAGTGGCAGTCTTGTGTGCATGCCCCTGCTCCGGTAAGCAAACCGCCGTCGTATGGATTCCACCTGATGTATCTGTGTGTAGAATGAAACGCTGTACACTCTGCCGCCACATGTGCCTTAGCATATTTGCACCAGACACTCGCAGCATGGCACATACTGCCAGCTGCTCTGCACCATGTTGTGACTGCATTGCAGCATCACTTTTGCAGTCCGCACTGCTTCACTTTAATTGCCGTGGCCGATGCACGCCTGGGTTTGGCACGATTCCGGATCGTTCTGTTGGTTCTTACCAGGCCTGGGGCACAAGGGGCAGCGGCACTGCAAGCAAGGCATTCCACGTGCCAAGACCTGGTCAGTGCTCGACTCGCAATCCGGACAGCTTTGCTGTGGAACCGGCGTGGCCAAAGCCGTCTGCTTGAGCAGAGCATGCATGGGTGGTTGCCATGCGGACACCGTTATGCAGTGTTTGCCATAGGGCATGGCCGATGCTAGGAAGCAGGCAGGTGGGGTAGATGAAGTGTTGCCCGATTCAAATGCCCTGTTCACTGCCCTGCTGGTGGTACGCCATCTGGCTACCACTGCCACGAGAGAAACAGCCGACACAAATATGCAGCGCTCCTCCCCCTGTGGACTCCAGGACGAGGTGGCTGGTCTGCGTGCCCTGTTTCACTCCCACTGGAACCTGAAAATTTTACATGAATCAGGGGAAACGCCAGCCTACATTCGTTGCACGGCCCGACTCGCCAGGCCACATGGGGCGGCCATGCGGTCAGTTTGTGGCTGGTCTTGTCATTGTACAGCGGCCAGCGAGGCCCGGATGTATGGCAACACGTTGGTTGTGGCGGCTCGTGTGCGCGACATGCATCTGCTGGATTGGTGCCACGTCCATGCATGGATGATCAGCATGTGCCTGAGGATTCAATCCGCCCCTGTCGTCAGAGCTGCCAATGTCCTGATGGAAACGGCGATGTGATCATATACACACAGTTGAGGGGTTTTCCTCCTTATGAATACGGCGATGTAGGCATACGTACATAGTTAGCAGATATATACAGAGGATTGTCGTGCTCAAGGTGTATCTAATTGGGAGGTTCTACGGGGGAACACCCTCTGATGCTCTGTTTCTCTGGCTCTATACATAGGGGTGCTGGGGCTGATATCTGCTTGGGTTTGGGGCAATGCCCAATTTTGTGCACACTTATCCCATCCTGCAGGAGAGAGCTGAAATTCGTGCTGCAGGCAGAGCAGGAGCTAGAGCGGCTGGATAGCATGGCGAGGGAGCTCAGTGCAATCGGCAGCGTGCAACTGATGGTCGATGCTATTCATCACCTGCAGGGCAAGCAAGAGGCGGACCGCCTCCGGGGCAGTCGTGAGCATCCACCTGTGAGAACATCTGAGGAGCTTGCAGCTCAGCAGGTACAGTTTCCTGCTCCCAGCCTTCCAGTGTACCAGATAGTTTCCTCACAATGTGCCCGCTCCGGAGAACGTTGTGCGGAGGTTACAACAATATTGACAAGCTATCTCATTTGGAATGGCATTTGAGTGCCTGCTTTGAAAGGCTATGCATCAGGCATTATTGTGCCATGCCTACACCGTGGTTGTGTAGTGTGGACTTTGTTCAGCTGGGAATCTGCTGGCATGTGATCTAATCCTTGGAAGGTGTCTCTGTCTTCAAGGTTGCAGTGTTACCAGTCTAGGGAGATATGTATCCCCTTCTTATTTGTAAGGATGTCATTTCTCACCTGCGTATAGTGTGATACCTGACAAACAGGCCATGGAGTTTGTGATCCCATTTGACTTCAACGCTACTGCAGCGGCTGAAGGCAGTGTTTGACCAAATGGACAAGGATGGAGATGGTTCCCTCAACATTGAAGAATTCCGGGCAGCCATGGATTCGCTGGACGACCATCTTGACGGTACAATGGTCGCTGAAATCTGTGACGCCCTCGGCGTCCATGGGAGGGTGTGCTTTGACCAGTTTGAGGACATCGTGGCTGCTGAAGCGATTCGTGCAAGGACGCGTCAAGCTGCGCAGTTGCGGAGGTTGCTTCATGACGACAGCGATGACCACTTCCGACAGTGGCTTGATTCTTTGGAATGAGCCGATGTAATCAGTAGCCTGTACGTGGCTGAAGGCTTGCTAAATTTTGTATTTCTTCCCCAGCTCATGTTCGCCTGTGCGGCATTTTCCGTTGCTCCCGACACGGGAAACTTTCGACATGTTTCATTGAGGCGCAGGTGGTCCTAGGTTTCCTCATAGCTAGATTCGCTGTTGGAACTGAACCGACCCTAGTATTGGTGGGGTTCCCGCTCCGCGATAACCCGGGGGTATGACACGTCGTTCGTGCATGCATGCCGCACGCTAGGTGTG
>JAUMHO010000009.1:3040517-3133482 GCA_032360965.1 Ulva armoricana
GCTTCCGGGCGGCGCCGCCAGCGATGGCGGCGCGCGCGCGCGGGATAGCGGCGGCGTTTAAGGGATCAGGGATTCAGGCCCCCCTAACGCACTAGCAGTGTGGCTCTAGTTCATGACTGACTGCGACATACCCATGCGTGACTGTAACGCCCTCGAAGCTGACGCCAGACATTGCTACCTCCGATGCACACTTGCACGCACCCCATTCAGATACCAGTGTATCTTCAAATATGAGGTTAAGAACATGCACGTGGATGCTGCTGGTTACAGATACCAGTGGTCCTGTCCCACATCACGGTCGGCACATTTGCGGTCTGTTCAGGCCGCGCGCGGCTCTTTGACGCGTTGGTGACGCAGCGGGATATTTGAACAATGCGTATGCGTTTCGTCACCGTCAATGGCACGATTCCGCGTCCGCAGGCCGCACCATGCCGTGTAATATGCATTCACTGCCAGAGGACCACAGACGGCTACCCTTTCCAAGCTGCCATTGCGCTCTCACTCCTCTGGCTCCTGGCTGAGGCCCTGCTGCGGTGCATCTGCAGGCCTCTGTGCCTGAACTGCTCCTGCACCCCACTGGTGCCTGCAGCCCCAGACCCAGACCGGCCTTGGAGAGCGAGAGCCATGCGCAGCCCTGCATCTTGCTGCAACAGGTCATCCACATCCCTCCCCAGCTGTGGCAGGAGGCCCTGCGCTCTGGCACTCGCCCACTCTCCCGAACGCAGCCCCTGCGCAGCCTTGTCGTCATGCATGCAGCGCAGGCTCTCGTCCACTAGCTCCAGCCGGCGCTGCGACGCCTCCGATGCAAGCTCCACCGCGGCTTGGTGCGGCAGGAGCTTCCACAGGGGGCTGCTGCTATCGGCCTCGCCACCGGCGCCACTCAGCTTAACAGTGAGCGAGCCGGCGCTGTCACTCAGGCCACTGCCACAAGCACGGTCACCCACGGTGGGCGTGAGACGCTCCTGCAGTCCGTCTGGCGTCGTGCACGGTGTGATTGGCGGCAGCCGCCGCGTAAGCGCCGCCCTGCCGTGTGCCCTGCATGTGCCCGCCGACATCGCCCACCAACTCCCCTTTGTACATGCCATACCCCAAACGTCAGTGTGTGACCCAACTTCATCAAAGCACGAGTGCGAACGCCGCTGTGGGGCGCCAGTGGCATCCCCGTGCGCGGCACCAGCCACCGTGCAGTGCGAAAAGACCAGGTCCAGTGGTGCTGACCTGAACACAGAGGCCCTGCTTCCCGCGGCGTGCTGTGGGCGCGGCCGGACGATCGAGAGCTCGCTGCTGCGCTGCGGGCTCAGCCTGAGTGGTCCGCTGAGCACCTGCTCCCACGCCTGCTCCACCCTGCAGCACACCCACCCTCTGGCCTCCCATGCTAGCGCACCCAAACCTATGCATCCAGCACACGGGCATCCAGGCCACGCCGTAGCAGGTCGAGGCCAGGACACCACGTCGGCTACAGCATAGCCCATCGTGCTCGGCTGCTTGCGCCCCTCACGCCTGCGGGTCCTGTCCATCCTTGTCCCGTGTTTTGAGCCGGTCGTGTCGGAGCGCACGCGTGGGTCGCGACACCCTGCAGGCGGCCTGCGCCGGCATGGCCAACGCTCAAGCGAGGCCGAACATGCGAGGTGGTCCTGTTCACGGGCGCCAGCCGCATCGTTGCCTCCTCCCATCCGCAGTCCCGCCTCTCCTTGAGCAACGGCTCCACCCGGGGCACGATGGCCAGCCGTTCGGCCCCGCGGGGCTCTCCGCACTGTCCTCTGCCTGCAGGCACTCCGACATCCAGCAGCGCTCCAACATCCCCATCACCCCCGCCAACCACGTCCAACCCGCATTCATCCAGTTCCTCCACCTGCGCCCTTGTACCGCCGTGTTTCTGCCCTGCTACTGCGTGTGTGCCCCGCTGTGCGGCCGCCACACAGTCCCGGCATGCATCCGCCTTCACCACCGCACGGTCATTGATCCACGAAAACATGTCGATCTCTGCCTGCGCGGCGGCACCAGCCGCAGCCACTCCCTCAGATGGTGGCACTGGCACTGGCGGCATGGCCTGCTGTGCACGCTGTGCTGCACCCTCAAGGCCAGCTTCTACCGCGGTATACAGGAGCGAGGGCTTGGTCACAACTCGCGCGACCACTGGAGCGTGGCTGCCACGCGGGCGGATCACCACATGCATGCCGCCCTGCGCATCTCTCGCAGGGTCTTGCGCAGCTTCAACCCCCGGAAGCCCGGCTGCAGGCCCCCCCAGGCAGGCGCGATCCCACGCTGTGACGCCCAGATCCAGCGGCGCCGGGCCGGCCAGGGAGCTCCCGCCCTCCTCGTGCAGCCGCTCCCCAGCGTCACCTGTGGCCACCCCCATGGATGCACCCGGCTGTGCTGGCCCAGGCTCGATAGCTTTGGCACTGGGTTCCTCACCGAGCCACCGCGCCGCAGCTCCGCTGTCACTGGGGCCCCGAGTTATATCGGGGACATGTGAGTCGTGCATGCCAGCGTCAGATGCACTGTCACTGCGGGAGCTCTCCCGGTGCCCGTCCACCACGGCCCATGTGCCGCCCTCGGTGGACAGCTCTTCATCGATCCGCGGCAGCGCTCCAACGCCCCAGCATGCTGCATTCGGGGGCACCTGACCGCCTGCGCCGCCTCGGTGGTGCGCTTCAAACAGATTGTGAGTGCAGGAGGGCACGGCAGCTGTGCTGACGGCGGCCGGGGTGGGGTCAGCCTCAGGAGAGTTGGTCCATAGCTGTGCAGGTGCACCCGCAAAGGGGTAGCCAACGCGTTGTGTGAAGCCGCATCCAACCGGGTAGCGCAGCAGCATGTGGTTGAACCCTGCCGGTGGGGAAAGCTGCAGGGCCATGCTATACGCTGCCAGCTGTGCTGGGCTCACCCAGGGCCGCTGTGGAACGCTTGTGTGACTGGTCCCCGCTTCCATTGCTCCCACAGCTGACCTGCACTGGAATGGGCGTCTCACGCGCAGGGCTGCCTCAGGACATGGCATGCATGGCCACCGCGTTGGTGAGCTGGGCCGTGGATGAAGAGGCAACGATGCCATGAGCCAGGTGTATAAGCTTGTAGAGTCAAGCTGAGGCGGCGGAGCGAGTGCAGTGTCTCTTGCAAACAGGCAAGAACCTGGCGGCCACTTGCACAGCAAAAAGTGCTCCGGGGAACAGTGCTGACACGAGTAATGCCAGACGCAGCAGATGGCAGGGACATGGATGGATGCTGGTGCCATACCGAAGAGTACGCTGCCATGCGATTCGGCGCATTGAAGCGTGGCATGTGTATTGAGCAGGGATTCCAGCGAAGAGGAGAGCTGGCGGTGATCCCCGTTTCTGCACTGGTCCGACGAGATGCTCATGAGCGAGAAGAGTGCCAATACTGTGGTTTGCTGTCTGTCGCATACACAGCTTGGTGCGGGCGTTGGTATGTCGGGGTCCCTGTGGCTCTCGATGGGTTTGTGGCATGCAGTCCATTGCCTCCACATGTCTACGAAGGTGCTCAGGACGGCTGGGAGGTGTGCAAAACCGCCGTTTAGATTTGATGTTGTGGTAAGACAGAATACCTTCACGCCACGCCTGGATTGACACATGCTGTGGAGCCCTGTGTTCACACTAACACAGCGACTCCGAAGAGCTCACCGTATGGTACCGAGAATGGTGCCATGGAAACTTCATGGACAGGACCATCATCCAAGCAGCCTTGACACGCATTGCGATCTGGGGCTTGGTTGACTGGGAGCAATTGGCCATCGAAGATGCAGACGGTGTCACCTGTGACCGCATCAGCACCTTCATCTACGTAGCGCGTAGACCGCAGCCGACCACCCGCCGCGTCATGCAACGAATGGTGTCGGTGTCTAGTCTTCCGTGCGTCAAGTGGTCTGAACAAGTACGGTGTCGGATGATCTGGCAGGAACAGCCTCCCCCGCAAGTACGCCTCGATGGATTGATCAGCCACGAGCGGGCCACGAGTGCCTGGCGATGAGGCTGAAGTCTTGAACACAGCTGAATGGAATTGATCACATGCCTCATGCTGGCCTCCGCCCGTCAGCGATGTCCCGTGTATGACAGAAATGTTCTGCTCCCGAACGCCATATTTGAGTGGACTGTCACGACTATCGGCCATAACTGCAGCAGATTGCATAGTGGTTGCAAGATGGCTCACCCTGGAAGTACCCAGGCGGGCTGCGTCGCGAATGGCTGACCGCGTGGATGACCAGCTCGTGTCCGCGCTGCGTTATCAGCTGGCTTGCATCCTCACAGGGACTGCATCTGCATGCTACAAGCATGCTGAAGTCCAATTTGCACGCAGTGACTCCATGCCAGCCCAGCGAAGCCGTGGACCCGCCGCAATGCTAACTACCGTGGCGGTAGGCCCTGCGGGGCTTCGGGTGCGTACTTCTTCGAAAATGGCTTTTGGGTGCACATCAGTAACATCAGTCACAGATGAGTCAGATCCGAATGTGAAGGCACCCGACTTTCACAGGGTATGACGGGCAACAACTCAAAGAAAAATGCCAGACTCAAATCATCTCATTTCACATATTATGTCATGATGTGGAGACATCAGCTGACGCCACAACAAATCTACACCACTACTGGGTACTAAACTATGCAGATGAGGTCCTAAAACTCACTTTGGACAGCACCGGCTGTGTACCAGCTTCAGCTCGGGGGTGATCAAGGCTTGTTGGGAGCCCAGACGTTTGTGACAAACTTGGCACAGGGACTTGGGTGTCACAATTGCACACTTGTCCTCCAGCACCATGCTTTCATAGCTCAGTTGGTGTCTGTATGCGTTCAGCAAGCTTGCCTGCACAATGAAGCATGATGACCAGCCAAAATGCTCATGGATGTGAATGGTCTGCACAGAGCTCACTGACTCAATGTTTGCAGGCAGGATAGACCAGAAACTCGGTCAAAACAGTAATTCCATGCCCTGACTAATGCTGCAGCAAGGACCTGCAGCAGACATTAGTGGGACAGGCGGGCAAAATAACTGGCATGCGTTGGCAGGCAGGCAGGCAGGCGGGGTTGAGCGACCACAAATGCCACAGTGGCCTACGCACAGCCAATACCCGCAGCCGCGGGAGGAGGGCGCACGTGAAGTGTTCGGCCATTGCTGCGGCGCATGATACCCATGCTCAGAGCTGAGACGCAGGCGCCCATGTCGCGGACCTGGGTGCCTGCGGGCAGGCAGTCCAGCGCGGCTGCCACGTCCATGCGCTCCCACTTCCTGCCGATCAGCAGCAACACGTACTGCAGCGTTGCCGCGGCCTCATCCGCTGCTCGCCCCTCCGGCTTCCCGGCACCGCCTCCATCCGCACCTGCATGCCCTGCCGTGGCGGGCGGTGGGTGCAGCAGCGTCCGCAGCACCCACGTGTACACATCCCGTGGCTGCTCAACTGCCGGTACGCTGACGAGGCTGCCGAACGTGCGCTCATGCAGCGGCCTGCGTGCCGTCCCGGCCTCCCGCCCCTGCTCCTTGGCCCTCTGCTGCACCGCGCCCATTCATGCCGTCAGCAGCCCGAGGCGCCCCCACCACCACAGGGCCGCCGGCACACCGAGCACCGCCCCATGCCCATCCATGGTCCAACCCCGGTGAGCCATGACGCAGGTGGTGGCATGTGCGCATGCATGCATACACTCAGCGCTGTGCTGTGCTGTACACCGCAGTCACTGGCGTGGAGTGGCGTGTGGTAGGGAAGGCGCACCATCATGCTGTCGTACAGGCGGTCCGCAAACGCCTCTGCAGCGGCGTGGTCGCGCAGCAGGTGGGCGTACACATGCAGCGCCGCCTCGTACTGGTGCTGCCGCTCGTGCAGAGCGGCCAGTGCGAGCAGCAGGCTGCGGGTGGGGGCCTCCGGCATGTGCCGCAGCAGCTCCTCCGGCTGCACGAACGGCGATTCATTGATGATCGCGAGGAGCTTGCGCGTGGTTTCCGCCTCGCCGCCGCCGCCTGCGGCCACGGATGCATGCGGCATGGAAGCGGCGGTGCTGTGTGGCGGCTCGGCCAGCATGGCGATGTAGATATTGGCCAGGGTCGTGTGGAAGTCCTCAGCTTTCGCGATGCCGCTCTCGATGGCAGCCTCGAGGTATGGTGCGGCCAGGCTCGGGGCTCCGAAGTGCAGGGCTGCAAGCGCGGCCACAGGTGGCACAACCGGCCGCCTGCCCAGGAGGAGGTCCTTGCTCCCGTCTGGATCTGCCTGGATGCAGAGCCGCGAGTGGAGCCTGTATTTTGCCCACAACACCAACCAGTATTGCATCTGTCCGCCCCTACCACTACAAATCTGTGCCATGGTATATCGGGTCTGGCGTGATGCGGAAGTCGTCGTGTCTGTGTGTATGCGCTATCCAACGTCGCACGCGCGCAACTGGCCGAGCGCTGCTTCTATGCTGGGCACACCTGTAGCCACCGACACCGACCAAGCATGCACAGTGCGCAGTGCAGCCACAACCGGCCCTGCCGCTGCTGCGCACACGGCATCTAATGGCAGCCATCCTGATTCAGGCACGTGGCAGAGCGGTTTCGAACGGGCGAGGCTGGGCAGGTGTACGTGGGAGTGTGCCAGAGTGTCCGAGAGTGACTGGGCTGACCAGCCCATCCCGACTGGCGTGCCTCTGCAGCTCGACCACTCCGCATACTCAATGGGCACACTAGGACAGCATGTGCCTTGATCAGGGTGGATCAGCGGATCGTGAGGAGTGCAGCTGCACTCGAGGCACCATTCTGCAGCCTGCACTGCTGTTCTGCATGCATACATGCAACCATCCCGGACCCCCTTGCTGACACCATGATGTGTTTGTATGCTGCACGCCAGTACCAAACTTACACAGGCCCTGGCAGAAAACGAAGGTGCCCAGAAGCACAAGGGGTAGTTGCATGACCCTGGAAGCTGACCAGCACCACAGGCGATCATGCATGGCCTCATTTTCGCACCACAGCCACAGAGCAAGGCAGCTGCAGGAGGAGGAGCGGACGTCAAGCAGCCACTGCTGGAGGCTGCGGCAGATGAGCGGTGTTGCGCCGGAGTCGTCGGGGATGCGCATGAGGTAGGCCAGGGCGTGGCTGGCCGCGAGCCGGCCGGTCAGGCCGGCTGATACACCTCGTGCCGAAGGCTCCAGCGTGTCGGGGCGCACGCAGAGATCGCGGTACGTGTCCATCGCATCCACATGCTTCCCAAGCCCCTCGAACAGCTCTATCTGCACGGCCAACACCGCCACCGTCACGGGCGACAGGATCGAGCACGCCACAGCGCTTGAAGATCAGCAGCAGGGCTGGCTCAACGACAGGCCCCCCACAGCCGCACCGGCCAGGCCCATCTGGCACGGTTACCGCGCAGCATGCACAGCACCCCCTGCATCCCCCACCACGGAGCATGCGCTGGCGAAGAATGTCCATCAGAATGTAGAGCGCGATGTGACAGCCGCACGCGGCCACATGCAGAGTGCCGGAGCCAAGCATCGCCTTTCCTACAGACGGCGCCACCGTGGCATTCAGCACGCACACACGCAACGGAGATGTATGCCGGAATCGGAAGGCCCCTGGTGTCGGCCATCGTACAGGCACACGCCGACAGAGCTTCCTCGCGCATGCATTGCAGGGAGAGCAGCGCACGAGCTCGAGGTACAGGCCTGCACCCCGGAGGGCGGTGCGGCCTTGAGCGAGGGGCACCGCGTTTGGCTGCCGCAGCATCGCCAGCAGCGCCGCGTGCTCCTGCCCCTGCAGCCAGCCCAGCAGCAGGGCCATGTCCACGACCTGCCGCGCGTGGCGGCTGTCCCCCTGTAGCCAGCGCGTCCCGTCGACTGTGCGCGTGCCATGACCGCCGCCCACGGGCCGCGCGTGCTGGATGCCGAGCCCAACAGCACCGCATGCCCTGACCCACCATCGCACATGCATTGAACGCCACCGACCACGACAGACGTAGTGTCAACAGGGTGCAGAGAGCCGGGCCGTGTGGGATCCAGCGTCGGCGAGCGCTGTTGTCTCCAAGGCAAGCATGCGTAGCGACAAGGGCAGGTCGATGACACTGGCAGATGCAGCATGGGACACGCACCTCCTCATGGGTCCTCGAGAGCATACGCGACCGGAATGTCACAAGGTATGGCACCGCCAGCGCCGGAGACGTTTCCACTCCACGCCCTGAACCTCTGCCTGCAGGCAGCGCATGCCTTGCCACCACCTCCGGCCGCCCGATGGCCACTGGCGCCTCGACCGCAGCCCAAGCACTGTCGGACGCAGCCTCTGCCGCTCCCCCAGCAGCCGCACCCCCGGAAGGTGAAGGGTCTCCAGGCCGCTGGTCAGCTCGCAGGCCTCCGCCAGCGCTGGCGGGGGGGGTGCGGGGCTGAGATGGTGCGGGGTAGCTGCTGTACGGCTGCGGCCGGGGTGAGCGTTCGGCCAGTCCGAGAAGGGCTCGCGTGCTGCTGCTCATGTGGGTCTTGTCCATCGTCGCAAGAGCTGCCTTCGGGTCTGGCAGCAGAGACGGGAAGTACTGAAGCATGGCCAGCGGGTAGGTGCGGGACGCAGACGCAATCTCTGACAGCCCCTGATCGAGGTCTCCCTGCAGGGCACGCACCCGGTGGGCGGGGGACCTGGCACTCCACAGGTGCCGATTCACCCGCACATGCGCCGCAGCAGCGCATGCAGGCCCGGTGGGGTGTGCAGCTCACCGCGTCGCAGAGGTGAACGCCGAGTGCGACTCGCAGGCGGTCCTCGATGCCTCTGTCTTGCGCCTCGCCGTCTAGCGCCTCACACACTGCCAGCGCCTCCCGGATGCGCCCAGTGGCTACCAGAACCTCCAGCTGCTCCTTCAGCGGCTTCAGCTCAAACACCTGTGCCACATACGAGCAATTCGAGCCCTGCGGTGGTGCCACAACTTGCGCACACGGCCATGGGCTTGCAACTGTCCGAGTCCGTGGTGACGCGGCCACAACCATCGCATGTTTCGCACGGGCGGTGGTGCACCAGAACAGAGCCGCAGGCCATGCCACACACAGAGGCTCCGGCGGGCGGGCGCGTGCGTCCCGACGCGATTGGCGGTCGCATGACAGGTACGACCCCAGGTGCGGCCCCTTGCATGACCAGCTCGCCACGCCGGATATCCCGGCAGCGCGTGGACACCGTAATGCACCAGTCAGGGCCAATCACTGGTGGACGTGTGCGCTGCAGTTTCACAAGCTGCACGTGGCGGGTCCTCGACGGCAGGGCGTGCCTGGACAATGCAGCTGCCGCGGCTCACTGCTGCGACAGCCCCCTGCGCTGGGCCGGCCCCGGCCGCCGGCGCCCTTATCTGCCCCTCCTCACTGGTCATGCTGCCCGCAAACACGACACCGGGTTCCAGGAGTCGGCGATTCCGGCGCCACGGCAGGCCGCCGGCCGTGGCTGTGCTGGCTATCGACTCGGTCTCGTCCAGTGCCTCAGGGATGCGGACCGTCATCACGTCGGTGTGAGCAGCCTCCGGCATCGCGAGGTGAACCTCAAACTCTGCTGACACACCTGCCAGGAGCATGTAAGGGTAGCAGATCTGCAACCCGGGCGTTGCGGCCCTTGCTGGCTCCTCCACGGCCTCCTCCGCCTCGGTGCTGCTGGGCGCCCACACCCACCGGCCCGTGACTTGCTCCCTGGCGGAGCTGAAGTAGTGTACCGTTCCTCCCTGGAACACGGCTGCAGTGGATGCGCTGGTAGCCACAACGACGCTTGGGGCACGCGCAGTCCACCTCGCGACTTCTGTAGGTCTCGACGCTTGCTCTATTGCTGACGAGAGTGTGACGAGTGTCGAGTCTGATGCACAGAGGAGGTTGCTTGAGAGCCAAGCAAGCTGTGTGATGGCGTCAGGCACATTGAACTTGCGCAGTGAGGAGAAGGACTTGTTCTTGTAGACGAACAGTTCGACCCTGCAGGGCAAAGGGTCCGTCTGCACAGGTCTCAACAGATGTGGCGACCCAGCCATTTACTGGCTTGGTGTGAACACCATCCTGCCACAGGGACGGCCTAGCAGATTCATCAATCAGGACTGCAGGGGGTATGCATGGCAGCATGGGAGATGTAGTATTCACCTCCTGCCAACACCGCCAGTTGACATGGATGTACCACCCACACCTTTCAGGCATGGCCCACACACGTTACATTTGATTGCATGCGTGTCAAAGTCCACGGCAGATCAGGTCGCACTGGTTGGGCTTCCCCAGAGACCCAGGGCGTGCGACCGCCAACGTTTGACAGGCAGTGTGCCATGACATCGCTGTTGCTCCCTTTGTTCGAAAGGCCTGGCCCTTCAATGACAAGTCAGGAAGCGCAAACATTGTGACCCCTTCATCTGTGATTGCAACCAGTCTTTCTACCGATGCCAACTGCTCGCATGCTCTTATCATATGCTGCACTGGTTCTTTGCTGATGCGGACTGCACGCTGGGGGACCTACAAAAAGAACGTACGTTCAAATTGCGGCCTAAAAGCATCATATACTTGTGTATTTCAGGTGACTGACTTCCTTGTATGAGAGAACGTGTTTTCAAAACGCTGTTGGTCCAAACGTTTCCACTCGAACGCGAGTGCGTTGGGGCACAGGGACTTCACAGTACGCCGGCGTCATTTTGACATGCGCAAATCAGGATCAGTATCAACTCGGCACCTCCCAGTGATCGCTGGTCTTGGTGACGACGTACACTGCACCCGATGTGGTACCAGCGACCAGGCCCCTCGACCAAAGGCATAGCCCACACACTGGGGCATCCAGCCTCAGCTGCTGACGTTCAAACAGCGACAACATGGATCACACGCCTCTGCGCTGACGACCTGGCACAGGAGTCGCAGTGAACAAGCTGTTGTGCAGCCCCGCCTCAGTATAGCATCGGCATTAGTGCAAATGCGGTGTATACAAAGTTAAGGCGTCGTCTACAGCCAGCTTTGGACACGAACCGAGAATAGATCGATTTCGTGAAAAATCGACCCATTACAACCAATTGGTACATTGCAGGAGTCCAGTTGCATTAATTACTGCGGTAATTTGCGTTACTTATGAGTAACTTTTACGCCTGTTCGAGGTAGATGGACCATTGGACTGATGTTCAGCATCTCCTTCTTGTTATCAATGAATCCGATCGATGCACGGCGTATGTAGGGAGGTCTGTGAGTACGTGGTGAAGCGAATTGCCATATATCGGACCAACTCAAGCAGCCAGCTATAAATCAGCGCTGCATGCGTCTGTGTCACCGACGAGGCATTGCGATGCCAGCTCGACCTCCAGTTGCACCTGTGCCGGTCCGGCTGTAGCGCTAATGGGCATCGGCCATGGTTCGACACGCAGGCCATAAGACCTCGTCAAAGCCGATGGGTTCGATGACCTCTAAGAGTGCACAACGCCCGCCTCGGCGACAATGAAAGCCGTCATCATCGCGCGCTGGGACGCAATTTATCACTGCCTTGTGCGTCTAAGCCGTGTGAACGCTCTGCGCGCGGCAGCTTGTGACGCTCTCCACGCCCGGCGGCGCACACCTTCGGCTGCATGCACAACCTGGCATTGTCACCATGCGCAGGTGACATACCGAACAAGTAAACACAGGGTTTGGCAACAACTCGAAGGTGTGGTGACGCCGTTTTGGTTCCGCGGCCGGTCGAATCCGTATGAAATCTGTACTGCTGGATTCCAGCGGTAGGACGGATGCGAACCAGTATGAGAGCAAAGACGAGCGCGCGGCGATTTCACACGCAGTGGCGCCATCTCACCCGCATGTTTGCCAATCGACACACCTCATGAGCGTCTTGCGGCGTGCAGGCTAGATGCCGAGCACTGGCGCCCAAGACCACCTGTGTGAACTTTCTGTACCTGCGATAATGCCGGATAGGCAGCGGCGTGGGGCGTCTGACCCAAATTCCGTTATCACGGCCTGACCGTCAACCGATGAAAGCAGTTTTGGGTCACAACCGGTAATACTGACGTACTGATTGCGGCACAGTCACGTTGAGATCCTCACCTCATGACACTCCGAACATCCGCGGCCTGCCATCCTGTGAGGCCTAGCCAAGACGAATGCGCCGTTGATCCGGACGATGGATCAAGGCCGCGGTCGTCGCCTTGACTCGAACGCACGTGAAAGCCAAGCCACAGCGTTTGCGGACGTCCAAAGACACATACACAAGTTTACACAGACATGAGGCTACGAGGGCCTTTGTCGTCATGAAGTCACGGATACGGCCGGAGCGTATGCACTTGCTGGCAGCTGGAGGTGCGGCTGTGGGCCAGGTGACGTTGAAGCCATTTGTCGCGCAGTCAAGACCTCGCAAAGGCGTCAGGCTCGCCACGGCCACAGTGCTGAGTGGCTATCATGACGGGTGGCAAACTGTGAAGATTGCAAGTGGTGAATAACGAGAGTTGTTCGACTGTTCATCTGGCGGTTTGTGCGCGCATAAACTCCCCTCCTAGCAGCAAAGTGGCATGCATGAAAACGTGCGATGGTCCAAACCCAGCATGCACATGAGTTGACACATTGTTAATCCGGCTGCAGTCTTTGTGAAACGATCAAGAAAACAACTCTGATACTTTGCGGTTGCTGATTATATTTTGTCTGCATCCCTGCGTTTGTAGTTGTCAAAGGGGTCGTCTTGATCTGAAACCATCTCAGCAATTCCGCGCGCCTCAATGTTTCATTGGCTTCAAAGATAAGCGCTTTGCATGTACTTGTTTGGCGGATGATTGCACAATGATGATAAAGCCGGAAGGTATGCACGCCGCTGTCTGTTCCGCTGCCGCAATGCGCTCTTCAAACGCTCAGCAGCGGTCCTGATGTTCCCGAGCGATGGCTGGGACAGCCAACACGTGTTTTAAATTGTTTACATCATGATGCGGGTGTGTAAATTCTGAAGTTCCAACCTGCATTGGCACCGCGAAAGTGTGCACTGCGCCAGCGCACGCTTGAGCTTGGCGCAATTCTATGACCGGCAATAGGAACCGTATTCGCAGCTTTGATATCTACTGCCTACCATGAAAGGCAAGCCCAGGAGCATATGATGGGGCGAGTACATGTAGAAGCCCAGCGGGTCAGTGCGTCGTGCACGTTTGCGCGGGCCCCTTGGCGTGCTCCTCGTCCGGTCGAATCCATGGTCGGCCCTCTCAACTGAGGCGAAAGTCACAGCAATAATCTGCAACAGCACTGTACAACAATTGTCATAGAAGAGGCAGCTGTCTGTGACGTTTCGATTGTCTTCGGTTACAGCTTGCTCACGGTAGCCTGGATGATGGGGTACCTTAGACGGGGGTCCAGCGGTTGCAACATGCTTGCCATCGTAGCCAATTAAGCGCTTGTGAATGTTGATGACAATTTCTGCAGCATGGACAGCCTGCTGGTGGTCGTTGATGTGACATGTGTTCGCTGAGTTCCTTGCTTGGCGTTGATCGCGGCCCTCCGTTCCCTGTGTCGCTTCGTCCGAACAGAAGTCGCTCCGGCCTTGGTGTCAGATGCTCTCCTTCCTTTTGATTTATGAGTGTATAGGTTAAAGCTTAGGTGTGGCGGGCAGACGTCACGGCGTGTGCCGACGGCAATTGCTTCCGAGTGTTGACAATCGGATGACCGACGAAAGCACTGGTGCAGCGATGGGTTCCTCACAGCGTGTTTGTGTTAATCGTGGCAGCCAGCTGACCTGACGATTTGAGGTGTGTTGGTTCCAAATCAGTTCACGGACCACCGGTGCAGAGGCCGAGACAGGCCTTGCCCTGTGTAGCTGGGCAAGCTTCCATGCGGAAGTGAAATTACAGCCAATATGCACTGTTCGCTGAGGCCCGAAATCACAAGTAATTATTTTGTTTATCTGAAATTTGCCGAGGCTAATATGGTGGATACTAGCCGCTGCTGTAAGCATGATGTACTACATGATGTACTTCAGTGTGATATAGAATACAGGGTCAGCAACAGCACATACAAGCTGTTGACAGCAGCAACAATACAATTTCAGTTACATTTGTTTCAGGCTCGACGTGTCTCAGCTGATGTCATGACCTTTCATGGTGGCCAACCTGTGACCAGCAGTCCTGTCAGAGCCACATAAAGCTCGGACACTTGTTGCTGTTGGGCCTGTCCACCTCATCTAACAAGTCATGTGATTGTATATGCAGGCCTATGCCA
Source organism: Ulva armoricana (assembly GCA_032360965.1). Lineage (NCBI taxonomy): Eukaryota > Viridiplantae > Chlorophyta > Ulvophyceae > Ulvales > Ulvaceae > Ulva > Ulva armoricana. The sequence goes on from JAUMHO010000009.1 coordinate 3,054,632, forward strand.
GCTATGACCGAAGAGACCTCGGGCCCAAACGCAAACAAAACAGCACTCGACAGTAACATTGCGATGGCTACAACTGCTGCTCAAGCGCCTCTCTTAGCTCCCCCACATGCTCCGATTCTTTCTCCCACTGCTGCTGGGATCCAAAGGCCTCAGTCTACGCCACCTCAGTTTGCGTACTCCCAGCCAGCCGATGTTCGAATCAGGACTGGATTCCACCCGTCAAACCTGCAGCCAAGGACAGACTTGCAGCACTCCTATTCGCAGTATGCTGCAACCTCTCCGTCCCAGCCAGGCTTGCCGTCTTCAAGTGGAGGCTGGAATGGAGGTCCTGGAATGCAAATCAGTGATGCTGCCCTAGCGGCGGCCCGGGCTGCCACTTCAGGGCATGCGCCATTTCACCCTGGTTCATTCCAAGTCACGGGCCAAGTCGCGTCTGGTGTTGATGGCGCTGGCGGAACAGAGCATGTTGCAGTTGGGGGTGCAGAGGCTGCTGCTCCGCAGCGAAAGTCCACACCGAGCGGTGGACGCAGCGGTGGAAACAGGTGCGGTCAAATGTGGCACACTCATCATCCTGTGTGCCGGTTGTTGCCTAAGTAGACATCATAGATCCTGAACTTTGATGGAAGTGTTTGCTTCATGTGGCAGCCACATGTCCATCACATTCTTCCTGCATCCCTCCAGCCTTTCCTGGATCGATAAATAACACACAAACTGATACAATGTTGCTACTCCGCTGGGCGGGGCTGGATTGTCAAATCAAGTGTTTTGGGGATTGTCTCAATCCCGTCTGCGCATATTTCTTGCATTCTTGCTACTACAGCAAGTGCATTAAAGCTGCTTGACTGATAACATGTAAGTGGCTCACACATTCAGTCAACAGACCGATGTTTAAAACACCATGATAGTTGTTGGTTGCGATTTGAACTGTGTGTGTTTGTGTTGTGTGGAGCCTTGTAGCACATGTGCATATTCACATGCTCTGTTCTGCATGAAAACAAGTGCCGCAAAGGCAGTAGGCTGGCTGGGTACACCCTCTCTTTCATTTTCCTTTCTGCCTGTTGCAGTCCTGCTGTACCTTGTGCTTGCAGACCTGTCCTGCAGGCATGCATGTGACATACTTGTGTGCGCCTGCCTTGCTTCTAATCGTACACATCAAGATGAGGTGCATGTCTTTTGTTTGTTGTTTGTCACAATACCTGTGACATGGTGCATTGCCACATGGTACTTGAGGCTGTTGTGGATGCACCACTGTTAAGAATGGGTGGCGTGTTGGCAGTAAAGTTGCCATTCACCATTAATCCCTGGCCAATGCTGCCTGATGCAAAGCTCACGGTGGTTTTTGCAGTGGTCGGATACAGTTCACCAAGTTGCAGTCGTTCGACGGGCGGTTCAGTTTGTAACGCGTCGCTCGGATTTGTTATTCAGTTTCGATGTGGTGGTGTTGCTTGGTCTCTCCTCGACAGCTACGTTTGTTCCGGCGTTTGTAGGCAGTTAAAAGCTGTTGTCACCCATATGCATGACCATGCGTCTACGTCATATGCATGGGTTCAATCTTTCGTTGCTCGAACCATGCATTGTGTGACTCGCACGGACCTCGAAAACTGTGAAGCTAGTCACGTGTGGACTCGCGACGTGCTGCTTATTTAGACGGTCTCGTTCTTTGCAGCCCTATGTTTCAAACGAGTGTCAACAGTGGATTAGGATACTCGGTCAGACTAGAAAGGAGGGAAATATTCCTGTTACCGAGTTCACTCTGAAAATGCCATATGCTACAATGCGGTGCATGTCATTGGCATGTCCGACGTTCACAGCAGCGGCAATTCAAACGCAAAATCACAAGAGCACAAGCAGCGACGTAAGCGATTCGACCCCGCTCAATAAAGTCAATCCAAGGTTCGGGGCTCAGCTGTGTTCATCCGTCAGGCCTCGTATTCGCTCTTCTTGTCAGAGGAGCTACGGTGTTGCTGCGCACATTTTTCTGGTCCACTGAGCGGGCTCACGTGTGACCATAATGTTTCCAAGTTCAACCATCGAAGTTCAGCTCGCGTCCGCTGGATGCTCGTGCTTCGCTCGAATGGGATCGTATTGAGTGGGCCGTGTCTGCTGCTGGAACAGTGCCAAGAAAGTATACTTTTCCTTTCAGTCATGGTGAGGTGTATTGGTACTCATTCTGAGTCAGTTTTGTGCAGGAAAGCCACAGGCACTCAGCAACATGGTGTCAAGAAGCCAACCAAGTCTCCAGGAAAGCCAGGAGTGCGGTCCACATCCAAGTACAGAGGTGTAACACATCACTGCCGGACAGGGCGCTTTGAAAGCCATATATGGGATTCTGGAAAGCAGGTGTGATTATCATCGGTCTCAAGGCAGTGCGATGTGATGTGTACTGTGAAGGCATTGCAGGCAAGAACTGGGTTGTCCCTGGTTCCAAATCGCAAGACGCATTAAAATTGCATGTTATACTAAAATACATGCCCCGCCCGGTAATGCCAGAATATATTTCTGCAATGACACGTTGCCTGTGTTGTGCACCAAGTGCAGTGCTTGTTCAAAATGTTTGCCATGTCATGTAGAAAACATGCGATATTGCTATGCTGGCAAAAGATTTACATCTAGACTTGGCCAGTGAGTGGTGCCTATGCGCATCTTTCCATGCTGGTGCACTACTACATAAACATAGATCCTGAAGGCCTGATTATGTATGAATTTCCATACTTTATGCATGCAGATGACTGAATCGCTTTGCGCTATGGTTTCTCGATTTGGTGTTCTGTTGATGATTATTTGGTGCGTTTGTCTGCAGGTATACCTAGGTGGATTCGATACAGAGGATCAGGCTGCACTGGCATATGATCTTGCAGCTGTGAAATGCCGCGGTCAGACTGCAATCACAAATTTTCCCATCTCAGAGTACAAGGGGGAGCTGGACAACTTTGAATCGGTGCGACTCTGTCGTAGACATTCAAATATGCCAGTCAGCAACCGTCCAGTTTTGAGAGCGGGGCATGGAGTTGCTGTTCATTACTTTAAGCGCTTTTGCTTGCAGGTCACAAAAGAGGAGCTAGTCCAGCAGTTGAGGCGGCAGGGCAAAGGCAGCAACCAGAACTCATCACGTTACCGAGGTGTCACCAAGCACCAGAAAGGCAAATGGGAGGCCCGTATTGGACAGGTGGTGGGGCGCAAGTACAAATATTTGGGCTTGTACTTGACAGAAAAGGAAGCTGCCATTGCCTATGACCGTGCAGCTGTAGCTGCCAGAGGCATGTCTGCACAGACCAACTTTGAAATCACAAACTATGTTGACCTTCTGAGTGCGCCCCTTGCTTGCAGCTCCAGCTGAATTTGATGCATTCTTCCGTGGGTTGAAACTCTTGCCTTAATGAGTCCGCTGCTGTCGGTGGTTCAGCACCTGGTGATACATGAAGGGTTTGCCCATTCGCACATGTTCATGAATGGCCTGATTGGTGCGCAAGTACTACATTCAGCACTGCGTATATTCCATATGGTTGCACTGTGGTCATGCCGGCACTTTGCAGGCGCTGAGGACCAGCAGACTCTGCGTGACCAGCAGGCAGCAAAGCTGGCGCAGAGTGGCGAGATGGGCCCGGCTCAGCACGATTGGATGCATCATTTTGCACGGCCACGCTTCCTTGCACCTGCACCGGCAGCACCTCCGGGCGGCGCTGCGGGCGGTGTTGCAAAGGAGGATGCTGCGGCAGGGCAGGCCGGTGGACAGGAGCTGCTCTCCTTGCATGGTCCGGTGCGGCGCCAGAGCTACCCTCCGCCACATGAAGATCATGCACAGGTGGGCTCCACAAATTCCATCGCCTGTTGACATATTGTGTTGTATGTGTCTGGATCGATGCTGTGGATCCACGGTGAACCCATGGTGTGTTGACGATTCTGTTGCATCTCCGAGTGTGTCATGCTCATCGCAGGTTGCATGGCACTACAGTGTCCCCAGCACAAAGACCTGTTAGTGATGCTTACCTGGCCCTGCATGTTGATGTGTACCTAATGCCCAAGAGATTTGGTTGGGCATGGGCATGGCCAACTGGGGCTGCAAACAATGTGTGCCAGTTGCAGGAGCCTGCACGACCTTTTACGGACTCTCACCTTCAGTACACTGAAGCCGAGCTGTCCCTTCTGGGAAACTTCAAGAAGAACGCCCTTTCTCACCCCGGCATGGATTCTCACCTCCCAAGTGTGATGCATCCGCTGCACTCTGGAGGGCGCGGAGGCACGTATATGGACGAAAATCCTCATGACCGCCGATCTGGCCAACTCGCTCGTGGACACAGCAGCGGTGCCGTCACTGCCGCGCAGTTCTTCGCTGGCCAGGCTGCGTCACACCCGCCTGAGGAGCGGGGAGCAAGCCAAGCGCAGCCTGGTGCATCCGGGGGTATGTCCGTCGGCATGCTTACAAATGAGCAGATATCCCTCGCGGCACTTTTCAATCTCAACTCGAACTCACCGCGGCTTGCGGGCCTCAATCAAGGGGGTGCCGGAGATGCCCCGGCCACCGGCCTTTCGCAACTGATGGCTCAGATGCGAGACGCCGCTCAGCCAGGTGCCCAGCAAGCCGTATCGGCACAGCTGCAGGGCCAGCAGCGGTTGTCAATGCTGGGGCCGCTGCACGCTGCCCAGCAGATGAGCGACATGGCACGCATGCATGCTGTGGCATCTGCCTCGCAGATGCACCAGCCGCTTCTGGACTCTATGCAGCTCCAGCAGCATCAGCTACAGCGGCTGCAGCAGCACCAGCAGCAGCAACAGCTCCTGCTGCAGGAGCAGCAGCAGCAGCAGCAGCAGCAACAGCAGCAGCAACAGCATCACCAGCAGCAGCAGCAGCAGCAGCAGCAGCAGCAGCAGCAACAATCCGAGGAGCACGATGAGTTGTCCCGGCTGGCACGCATCTTTGGCAACTTCGGGGCAAACGGTGGTTCTGGCCTGAGTGCAGCGCCGCCGAGCACTGCAGGTCTGGGGGCTGCAATGAGTGTAAACAATGCGCTTTCGAACTTCCAGGGCCCGGCGTCACAGTTGAACCAGGGCCGGGACATATACCGACACGGCCTGCCAGCAACCGGGCCGCTGTCGCAGCTGGACCTGCTTGCAGCCGGCGCCGGCGCCCCACCATCCGGCAGCCCCCACGCAGCGGACCCGAGCACTGTGCAGGCGCTGCATGGTGCCGGGTCAACGCGCGCAGGGGATGCGCACACCTGGCAGTCAGTTCAGAGCATTCTGGCGCAGCTGCAGGCAGGGCGGGGGGATGTGGACACAGAGGGTGGTGACGGTGGGGCGGCGGCTGCGGCCGCAGCAGCTGCCGCGGCTGCAGCAGACCCCGCTGCTGCTGCGGCTGCTGCAGCCATGCATGGCAGCGCAGGGCAAGTTGCGGGCGCGCCAAGTCCAACTGATTTCATGCAGGCTCTTGGCCAAGGCGGTGATGCGCGGTACGCGCAGGCAGGGCACATCAACTGGCCAGCAAACCTGCGCAGGGGCAGTGGGAGCGGTGGCTCGGGAGGCCTGTCGCATGGTGGGGGGCGTGGTGGCCACATGCAGTAACCTGAAGGGTGTTGCTTGTGTTTTGATGCCCTGTAGTCAGGAACCAACGAAATGGTGCAACAATGGAACAAATGCATGAAGGCACTGTTGGATTCAGTGTCAGTGGGACAATGAGGGGAGCAACGCCGCCAGAGCATGAGTGAATGGGAACAAGGGGGATGTGATGGGAGATGGGAGCTGGTGTCTTTGCTTGCCTTTGCAGGTCGATGAGCTCCAAATCTGGGCGTTGTGGCTTCACATGGCTTGCGGAATGTAGATATGGAGGCGAGTGTGCTGCCTCGCTGATGCCGTCGCACCTGTGGCGAGCGCTTTTTTGTTGGGCCCGACCCGAGCCGCGTCGGACCTAGCTCGCCAGAAATCGTGTTGTAGTGTGCTGGTAGCCCGGAGTGGTGGGCGTGCAAGCTGATTGTGCAGCACAGGTGATGACAGGGAGGCATCAAAGGTTCAGAGCCCGAGTGTATCTCCTCTACCTGCTGCACTGATCAAGGTTGTACATGTAGTTGTCGTTGGGCCCGCCAGTGATCGATCCCAGATGAAGCCGACAGAGGTATGGTAAGGTCAATGACTGGATGGACTTTAAGAGAGTAGGGCCGGAGTGTAGGCCAGTAAAAAGATGATGGGAAAGCGCACATGATGGGCACCCTGCATTGGGTGGTATGCGAACAACAGTAGGTGTAGGGATGTCAATTGGTAATGCCGGTTTGGCGAAATAAAAGCCTACTGAGGTGTCCTCTAGAGTCTTCAACATGTGATCACAGCACATTAGGTTTGGCGTGGGCTGTGCCTCCAGTGTCTCGCAGTTGGGCTGTAATCGCCTCCTATCTGTGAAAACAGCAAACATCGCGTTGCGACTGTGTTTGTGGTCTGATACCGCCTGTGTTCCCACAATGGGTCTGCAGTTGCTAGAAATGGTTCAGGTGTTTGCATGTCCCAGCGACGATGCTTGTGAGCATGATCCATTCAAGTTCAACTCTAGATTTCGACACATCAGGTTCACTGCCCGTGTGAGTCTGCGGTAGCTAACTTAGGTATGATCCGGGTTACTGGCATTTAGAAGGTACTGGTTGTCATGTGGCATTCATGCCGCTGCCGTCAAGATCACCAGCATTCCCTGTATCTAACACCTGGCCCAGCCTGATTAATACAGTTCACAAATTCATCCCAGCTGATCGCTCTGCTGAAACATGTCTCACTGCTGCTGTTGCATAGGAGATGCTAGTCATGTGATACCTGAAGTGGATGAATCAGGGGAAAGTGGAGCCCATAAACATGTTGCCTCGGCTCCTCCATGAAGCACCCGTCACGCTTGCACACGATGCCACCACGACTGTCACAACTGTCTTTCCTCATCTGCCATGGTTACGTCTCCACAACGACTTTAGCCGGGGAAGCCAGACAGGCATCCCCTGATGCTACCGGTGCAGCAGTTGTACTCACTGGCATATTTGCCATCGTTTCAATAGAGTCTACCCACCCGTCTGGTGCCCCGTACCGGTCTTGCATCGTGCGGCCTGCAGCCATCCCCGGTGGGGCCACGTCAGGCCCCCCCAGGCCATGCTGCTCCCCCGCACTCATATCATCGGGTTCGTCGTCTCCTGTCCGGCTACTATGACGCTGCGTTGGGCTCGAGTGCATCAGGCAGTCCGTCACAGGCGAGCCCCCCGCCCCGGAGCCGCTGCTCCGGCTCACGCCCTGCAGCAGCGGCACCTGCTCCACCAGCGAGCCGTCGCTCACATCCGCCAACTCCCAGGGCTCGCCCTGCTGCAACTCGGCCCCTCCGCGCGCAGCCTGACCGTCTCTCCTGCCGGGGCTGCGCCGTTGCTGGCCCGAGTGTCGGCCGGTGTGCGCGCCAGTGCGCGGCCTCGGCCGGCCGCCTGGCGTGCGCTCCACCCGCGCACGCGCCACGCCCAGGCAGTGCGTCGACCGCCGCCAGTCCAGCACCTCTGCTGCGATGGTGTCAGCATCTGCCTGACAGCCGAAGCTCCTAGTCCGCAGAGCGCCGGCGCGTGGCTCTGGCCGGCCGCTGCGCCGTGCCGTCTGCGCATGACGTGGTTCCACAGCGTACCACCCAGTAGCCGGCTGCGCCGTGCCTAACCCAGCCGCTGCGTTGGGCACACCGTGCAGCCGCGTCTTTGAGAGCCAGTGCAGTGCATATTCGCTGACATCGGCGCAGCTCTCGTGGCGGCGGGCGGCCCGGGCGACAGGCATGGACGCGTGGCGACTCAGCTCCGCAGCATGCGCTTGAGCCGCGGCCTCCACAAGTGAAGCAGCCTCTCCGGTGGCGATGCTCATGGCCGTCCTCAGTGCAGTAGCTGTCTGAGACGGCCCGGCGGGCCGCCCAGAGGTGCGGCCGGCCGCCCTCGTCCCAAACCTGCATCCGGTCCCCATCAGCGGCGCTGTGCACAACACGACCTGGACGAGCTGATTGACTATCAGGTGGTATTTTATTTATAGGGCAGCCAGATAGATCAGACGCTGCAAGTCTGCATGAGCTCCAGCCCCGTCTTTACCCGGGACTCGTGCAGAAAACAACTCAACCAACCACCGGCTGCAGTGTCCAGCTCGAGGTGATGGTGCACAGACACTGGTATGGAGCGTACCAGGCCGGGTCCCTGGATGCGGCAGCAGCTCGCTTGGCACACGCAACCGAACTGTGCCGCGTGCTCCTATGGACCGCAGAAGAGCGCTGCAGGAGCCGTTGACTCGGCTGCTCGCCGCCTTCCTTGTCGACTGCATCGCCACGGGCGTTGCGCCGCCACTCCGCTGCCACGTTCCGCGCCACTGCGGATAGCTCCATAGAGGTGCTCCCTGACTCCTCCTCCTGCCCGGTGCCCGAGTCTCCGCATACAGCACTTGAGTCCGGCGTCCCCAAGCGCGGCTGCCCTTGAAGGAACTGCCGACACGGGGCGCAGCTGCCCGTGCTGGCTCTCGCCCCGCCTTGTTCTGCTGCCTCAGCGCCCTTAGCTGACACCTTGACAGGGCCGTGCTTCTCTTGATTCACGACGAGCGTCTGAGACAGATCACGCATGCTGTACATGAAGTTGATGGAGCCGTTAGAGTTTGAGCCGCCGGCACGATGCCGAGACGGCCGCTGTGGAGGCCGCGGCAGATCGCCGGATGCGCCGGTGCCATACCGCTGATGAACACGGGCCTCACCGCCGGGCGCGTTACTGGCAGGAGGGCCGGTCGCGGCAGCACTGGCAGCTGCGCTCTGGCCCGACTTGTGCGACGGCAGCGCCTCCGAGAAGACGCTGTCAAATCGCTGCAGGGATAGTTGTTCCGGCACACGGCGCCCCCCCTGGCCATCTGCGGCCGCTGGCGGCAGCAAGCCACTAGCGCCTGCGGTGCCGGTGCGCTGCTTCCCAAGCCGTGGATCACACGGAACAATGGTCGCCGGTCCACGCTCGTCGGCAGCTCCTCCGCCGCCCGCGGGTGCGTGCGATGCTGAGGCAGAACGCGAGTGCTCGCGAGATGCAGCGGACGAGCCAGTCCCACCTGCAGCTCCTGCGGCGTGCGCCGCGCAAGGTAGCGGCGCTGCCACAGCCTGGCCGCTGTGGCGGTTGACAAGCGGCGACGCAGCGTACCGCACCGGTGCAGCCTCCACCGGCTGTGGCCCCCTGACTGTCGTCATCTCAGATGACGAGGCTCGCGGCAGGCCGCTGTTAGTGCCGGGCTTTGCGCCATCAGCATGATCATGCGGCGCGGGCCGGGCCGCGGTGGCCGACATGCTGCCGCCGCCTCCCTTCGTGAGTGACTGCGTCTGCGCTAGCTCGTCTGTGACTTCAGGGAGCACGCTCAGCATCCGAGATATCATGCGCGAGGCAACAGGCGAGCGGCCGACCCCGGGAGACGCTTCCGGGGGCGCCGCTTCCGCGCTGCCGCCGCCCGCGATAATCGCCTCCCACCACGCGCCGCTGCCGCGGCAGCTGCCCTCAGCGCTGCGCGCTGCACAGAGGGATGGTGCCGTCGAGGAGGGGAGGAAGTTGACGGAGCGGGAGGGCGTTTGATTGGGCCAGGAGGCGGAGAGGGACGTGTCCGGGTCCGGGGGAGGAGGCGGCTTCTTGCACTTGGAGCTGCTCGCATTGCGGGCGAGGTACCGGGCGTACTGAGGCACGTCCCACTGGGGCATCATCTCCTCTCTCGCTGCTTCCTTGTAGCGCTTCTGCATGTGCTCAAGGGTTGTGCATCACACCTGAGATGCCCGGATGCAGCCCATACATGCATGCAAAGTGCAGTGCACTGCGTTGCCCACTGCTACAAGCAGATCACATAAAGTACATGGTTTGATAGCCCGGAATGTGTGACTGGTTGGTGTGATCATGTGTGGGCCCGGAACGGTTGTGGAAGGTCGAGGGCAACGCACCAGCAGGAACAGCACGCATGCAGCGGAGGAGCAGCAGAACATGATGGTGCTGACGATCACGACGACACTCAGGCCCAGCCGGCCCTGGCTGACAGGATCGCTTGCGAACGAATCGAGGAGTGTGCCCACGTCTGGAGGCGGCCTGGGTGCAGGTGGTGGTGGAGGCGCCAAGACGGGCACGGAAGCCTCTGTCACGTTGCCAGGTGCTCCGACTGCTGCATCTGGGGAGGCCGGCGAGGACGATGGCAGATCACTGGTCGACATGCCACCAGGCTGATGTGCGTCCGGACCCTCAATACTGCCTCGCTGCTGCGGAGTGCTTGCGTGTTCCGGCCCGATGTTTGCATACGGTGACGATGCATACGGTGACATGGCGGGGTATGGCCAGCCATGTGGACTTGACTCTGGGACCTCTGGAGAGGTCAAGCTAAGCATGGTGGGGCCAAATTCCCCGTTCCCACGTTGAGGCGTGGCTGCTCCAGCTTGTGCCAGAAGATTTGATGGTGCTGTGGCAGGCTGACCTGCTATAAAGAATTCGGGATACGTCGCGTGCAGTTGGGTGCCGAGAGGTGCATGGGAGGGTGGTTGCATGGCGCTGGACGGTCCGACAGCCGTTGCGCCATGAGCAGGACCAAGACCGGATGCTTGCTCGAGAGCACGGCCAGAAAAAACGCCTGCAGTGAACTTAGATGCTGTCGAATCGCGGTGCAACGTAGCTAATTTCCTCGGATCGATCATATCATGACGACCCATTTCGTTTGGCTCTGCAACACACCGAACGCGCATATTAAACCCTTGCGGGCATGAACAGCGACACTGAAGCGAGATATATCACCGTTACCCAATAAGTGCTCCAATCCAGACTCAAATTCGTTGACCTTGGTGCTGGGGCTGACAATTGGACGGCAATCCGCATGCGTCAGCAGCACAGTGAACAACACTGCGACAAATCGCAGCATGATGGCCCTACCTGCAAACAAACACATGTGCACTTACAAAACCATCTACATGGTGTCCAGTGTTTCGATTGATGATGTTGTAGACAACGTGAGGCTGCTTGGACGCTGCATGGAAGCGGCAAGGACACGCTGGCTCAGACACCGGGCCAGGCCTGAACACGCGTGCGCGAACCAGAAATTTAAAATCCAGCCATAGACTATTCATTCTCCATCAGTAGACACTGGAATTTTCGCTGAGGCTGCCACGCACGCAGCCAACATGCCCACAGTGCTGAGTGCGGGAAATATTGCGGCAATGGAAGCTGAATTGAGGCGTTCGCACCTCCGCGATTGATGCTTCAAATCAGTGGAAAATTTTGCTGAATTTCTCCACTAGCCTGGTGTCTGCGCTGCCTCCCAGGCTCAAACAGAGCCTTGCAACTTTCTTAACTGTCCGCGGACACCTGGCCATTTTCGACTTCTCACAGGCATACAGGAGGCCAGAGCGTGTAAGTGTCCTAAAGTACTATGTAATGGCGCTTCCCGTGTAGATCAGCAGCGCTAGAGCGCTTCAAGGCGCTTCCCGGGTCGAGCATGCGGAATCAATCGAGCTCGTCAGACATACATGTGTTGGGCAACAGCATGAACAGCGCGTTGGATCGAATATAGAGCTATCACTTGTGTTTGAGGCTGTATGGTATCCAATGCAAGCAACATACTTCCGCGGAACTCCGCGGAGCTCCGCATCTGTTCAGGACTGCAATGGACGTGAATGCATGCGCTCGGCCGGTCATGCGAGGTGTGGCGTGATCATGAGACGGATGATAGACCGTACATGACCTGAGCGCGCTTTTCTACAGAGCTACGTAGTGGCTCTGCACCAATCTACTGCTGGCTGCGATGTTGCGATCGAGTTGTGTAGTGTGTGTCAAGTTATGCAAGCGCCTATCTACATTGGCGCGGGACCTGTTATTGCACAAACGCTAGTTTTGTGTTGATACTATTGTGCCAAGTTCTTGCGTCAGTCTTGGACTGTTGCCTTGCCCACGCTAGTGTGTTGTTTTGCAAGAAGACCACCAAAGATCGATGGATCCGCATCAGCTGTTCATTTGCAGCCTTGAGATTCGGGACTTTAAGTCAGTAAATGAAACTGTGCTACATTTGTCCAAGAAAGGGCGCTTGATCGCTATCTGCGGGGCAAATGGGGCCGGTACAGCTTTCCTACATGGGCTTGCCGACCACTGTAGCCGGTGAAGTTAAGCACCAGAACCAGACATCAACATCTGTCTGTTTGCAGGCAAAACTGTCTGTCTCGAAGCGATCGCCTTTGCGTGTGGGGCTCCTGCTGCTTATTTGCGGGTGCAGCAACTGTCTGACTTGATGAAAGGGTGCAAGGAACCTTCGGTTATCATCCGATGGCGGTCCTGCATGGGAAAAGAGCTTATGCTATCCACGACATTCAAGAGACAAAAAGACCGGTGATCTTCGATCCAGACCGACTTGTTGTGTGCGTACAGCTTGTAGTGACAGTTAGGCGTAACATGTTTTGTGTCAGCAGCGTGTTCAAGATGAATGGCAAGCTAGTAACAAAAGCAGCTGTCCATCGCACGCTCTTGAAGGAGCACGTGTACGGTGTGAACTCCTTTGTGAGACAGGCACAGGTGGCTACGCTTGTACAGAACAGCAGTGCAACCAAACTCGCTGCCGTGATCCATGGTACGCCCCCCACTCCAATACTGTTTGGTTTTTGGTCTATGGCTTCGGCAAACGGCATAGCTTGCAGAGGTGTCTGGAGGTGCGCACCAACAAGAGGCGGCCAAGCAAGCGGCGACTTGTCTGGCTTGGATGAAGACACAGATTGCCCAGATCCGCAGGACAGTCGCGGGGATCGTTGCCCGTGTAGCAGATGATGCAAGCGCCCTTCAGGCCGAGGAGAACCGCGTTTCCGCCGGGCTGGCAAGAGTCAAAGCTGCACAGAAGCTTATGACAGCTTGCAGGGTTTATTCCGCTGTTATCAATGATGAGGTTGGAGTCCGGCAAGCTGAGCTTGAAGACCTGACAGCCCGTTTGAGTTCTGCTGAAGCGGATCTGCAGGGGCTATGTTGTGGCAGGACGGCTGATTCAGCTGAAGCTGAGGTGTGCATGTGCCCTGCGACACCAATGCTTGCCCGATGTTCTATCCACGGCTGGCCGTAAGGCGGTGCTGATACTCTGTGCACAGAGCTCTGATCCAACAGGGGCTCGGCCGAATACGTTGGTGTCCTGATCAGATTCAGGATAGGATGCCGCCTGCTAGAAGCACGGACCGTCCGCGTTACCTGGCTGCTGAAGCTGTATGTGCGCTTTGAGAGCCCAACGGGCGCATGAGCAGTATGGAGATGTACTTCCAGATGTAGGGTGCTGCTGAAGACGTGAAGAGAGCAGATGTGGAACTTGCGGCCGCAGAGTCAGCCGCGTTTACATCGCAAGCTGAAGTAAAACACTTGTGTCGGGTGCAAGACGGACTCAAGCGCTGTGCCACGACGTGTGATGCCCTGGAGTCTTCTCTCGCTAGTCTGCATGACCATTCGAGGCGGCAGAGAACTCTGCATCGAAGCATTCAGCTTGCAATATTTTCTGGGCGGAGGAGAGCTGCCTTGGATGGTTTCCGCAGTGACTTGCTCAATGCAAGGCGCGATGTGTGCCAACTAGACGATGCCATCGACTGCAGCCAGGGTCGCCTTGGGGCATCAGAACGCACACTCGGTGATGCAAAAGGACGAGTGGAAGAACTGCTCCAACACAGCTCGGACAGGTGTGACAGCCGAGCTCCGGGTGACTTGGGTCGAGTACAGTGCGTCCATCGATGCCCAGATCAGTGACTCTGCCCGGCGCCTTTGCAGACCGCCTCTGCTGCATCTGAAGCAGGAGCATCGCAAGGCTGCAGCGTGCCTGGCAACGGCCACCCAGGCGTTGCATGCCGCACAGGATGCCCAGCGTGCAGCAAGCGCGCAGCTGCTGTCACACTGCCCACAGGTGCCATTTACAGCGGCTCAGCCTCTTGCGACCGCGTTCACATTCAGGCCTGGCAAGGCTACCGCTGTGCAGCAATGCAGCACGGCGCTGTCACTGCTTATGGGCTCACTGATGGACGTCCTCCTGGTCCCCAGGATGGCCGACGTGAAGCGGTGCGGCCAACCACAATGAGGCGCTCACCCGGTGCCAGTGTTTCGTGTGACCTGCAGCTGCAATGGTGCACAGGTCTTCCTGGGTAGAAAGCGATCAGCGCTGTTGCATTGGGGTGCAGTGTTGGACCAGGTGCCGTGGGGTGCACTCACATGCCACATGATGTGGACCGACTTCACCACGACCGCTGTACAGCAGCATGTGGTGCAGGTTGATCAAGGGCCATGGAGAGCGATCGAGGCTGCGGGTGTGGCCGTTGGACAGCATCGCATCTTCTGATCGCTCGGAGGCATGCCGCAAGATCTGCCGGGCATGACATCCACACTCTTTTGGTCTTTCACAATTCTGTCTGATGGGAAGTGTGGCAGCTGTTGTCGATCGTTCCGTAGGCTCTGAATGTATGTGGTAAGTATGGCAAGCTCGAGCATGTCTGCAGTGGTGCCACCGACGTGTGTTGAGAAGTTTCTGCAGGTGTTGCCATGTCTGCACACGCACAGGTGGCATCGGTCCACCTGGTATCTCTCTGTTGCAGAATCTCTAGCATCGCGGCAAGCATGCATGGTCTGCTGGATGGTGCATGACCCGAACAACTCTGCAAAACTACACGCATGAATGCAGGACTACTCAGAGGGCGCTGTAGTATACCCTGTCGATCTGATTGAGTTTGGGCAGCAGCATGCCGCAGCAGTGCACCGTATGTTTGGCCATTCGTTGATAGCTGCCAATGACCGCGTAGCAGCTGACGTTGTTCACAGGTGTGGACTGCTTGTGCCCGCGGATTGTGCAAGAACAGTTGTACAATCCCTGATATGTTTGGTGGACCGCCGGTGTTTGTGCACACAGAATGAACCCAATCAAAGCTTCCCAACATGACACCAGTCGACGGTGTTCCTCCCGACATCCATCAGCGTTCGGTGAGGTATGCCTGTGGCTTGTGGCTGCATGGTGCTGATCGTTGAAGTGACGTGCTTGTTGGCTGAAGGGCGCTGAACATCACGCCAGTCTGTGTGCGCTGCAGCAGTGTTGCACGGCTCCTACTGGCACCAGGTCACTCCCTGCTTGAGAACGACACTGTGATGCGAGAACATGATGACGTCCACAGTGTTCAGTACCGCAGACAAGCGGTGCAGCCTTCTGCAGGCTGGCACCGCTGTGGCGTGTCCTGACCACCAAGCCTGCTCACTAGTTGGTGGATAGTTATGGATCATGCAGTGTACCCGCATTGGCTGAGCGTGGCGCCTTTTGTGATGCAACAGGAAGGGCGGCTGTTGATGTATCCGAATTGCAGGCATGGTATCACGTGTATCACGATGAGTGGCACACGTCACATGCGCGGCGCCCTCGAGGGAGGCTGGCGACCACAGACGGCTACACCCGCTTGCCAGCTGAAGCTGTCATCACAGCAGGCAGATAGTGAGCTCTTGGAAGTACAAGCACGGCATCAGGAGTGTCAAGACGATGAAAAGGCGGCAAACATGGCAGTCACGGCCGCAGACGCTGATGACGAGGCGGTGACACGAGTGCAGATGGAGGCGGAGAGTGCAGAGGCACGTCTTGGTACCCAGAAGAGGGAACTCCAGAAGTTGCAGCAGGAACGAGCTGCGGCCATGCAACGTGTTGGTGACCTGGAGGCACTCGTTGCAGATGAGGCCGGTGATGGAGGCACAGGTGGTCCCAATCCTGACATGGGCGCTGATGCCCCAAAGCTGCAGCACTCGGAGCAAGTTGCGTTGGATAGACTTCGGGCAGTAGAGGGCGAACTGACGAAAGTAGAAGCTGCATTGGAGGAAAGTCTTACCGCTGGGAAAGCCCACCGACGTTGCGCCTGCTTTTGCGTTGATGCATGGTTTACTTTCGTCACTGCTAGGCAGTGGGATTGCCTGCCAGCGTGCTGCTGACTGCTGGCATGGGGACACTGCAGACTGCCAAGGAGGAGCGACAGGAACTTCAGCTGGAGATGGACTCTCTGGAATGTGAGGCAATTGAGGCGTCCAGAGCAGCAGCTGAGTCCCGTGTTGCAGAATGCCGCTCAGTCGTGGCCACATGCAAGGAGCGGCTTGAATCGATCATGCAGGGAGACCAGGGTAGCGCTGAGAAGTGTGCAGCTCTTGAGGCCAGGATCAAGGTGATCATTTTACGATTGTGGTTCTGCAAGCGTGACTTGTGCAGATTCAGCAGAGTGTGACACAACCTGGATGAGAAGCCGGTCTAGAGTAACCCGCCCTGTTTCATCATTGTGCACAGTTGTCTATGGGGGCAGCGCTCTGTTAAGTCATGCAGTGGTCTGGACGCGGAGCCACTGCTGTGCCCCAACGGCCGTACATCCTTGTAACAGTACTGTGATAGACATGCAGCTCACCTCAGGCTTAGCATGGCACAATGCCACATGTGCCTCTTGCAGGATATGCAATCTGAAATTTCGCAGCAGACGAAAGAGCTTCAGGCACTGCGTATGAAGGACGTGCAAGTCGAACAAGAAGGCTCAGCAGCCAGGCAGGCCTGCCCGACTGCCTGTGAAAACGCTGTGGAAGAGCTGGAGCATGCCCCACTCGCCATGAGTGTTGAGCAGCATCATTCAGTATACCAAGGCATCCTTCAACAGTTTCACGACGCTGATGCGTGTTTGAATGTGGCACGCAAAGCAGGCAAGAGCCAAGACGTGTCAGCGGAACAACGACAGGCATTTGCAGAGAGAAGCCAGTGCATGGAACAGATGACAGAGCAGCTGGCAATGCTGGAGAAAGCATCAGGTGCTCCCCACATGATGCACCATTCCAGCACGGTCGTTGTCTGCTGGAATGGGAACAGATTAGCGCTCAACCAGTGCTCACAACCATCGGTGCAGGCGCTCTTGAAGAGGATATCCAACACTCCACCGAGCTGGTTGAAAGGATGGCAGGTCAGGTGTATCAGCGGGTTGCAACTGCCTTCCGCTTGAGCATGAGCGAGGCCATCCCACAGCTCGAGTTTGACTTGAAACTGCACGGAGCCCGGGTTGCTGATGGAGTCCATGTGATATTCCGGGAGCACACCCGAGGAGGGCATGACGACCACCAGGATGAGTCCGCTGGTGAGCATGTCCTTGGTCTGCCACTGGAGCATCAGGCTTTCCTGAGCGGCCTGAGTGCCCTGAAGTGGTGCACACGAAGAAAGTGCACAGTACGCATACATGTTGGCAGGGCAGGAAGGACGTCGAAAATTCGGGCTTGAGGAGGCTGTTCGATGCTGGTCATGATACCAACTTATCACATTGATGCTGCATGTTGGCACGCAAATAGGGCATGTCTATCATGCCTGCGGACGTGCCCTGGAACCAGGGCCAGCTCCGGCAAAAGCTGGCCCCTATCGAAGATCTGTCTATTGAAGTGCCAATGCGGTCCTCTCCAGTCCAGGTCAAAGCACCAGCAGTAGCTTGTGGACACGGCATTTTTCTCATAGATAGAGTACAACCATGCATCCAGATGCTCAATGGCCGCAGTGCTCATCAGATTCCATATGAACAGGCTGCGTGATGCGGCTGCCTGCGTAATAGTACACGCATACGTGTGCAGGCAACCATGGACCAGTGGCAGGATGGTCGTCCAACCTTGAGGAGCTCAGCACAGGCCAGAAAAGCCTGTGCGCGCTAGCATACTTGCTTGCCGCAGCAGGGGCAGGTATTAAGCCGGCCTTGCTTCTGGTGGATGAGGTGGATGCGGCTCTTGACGGAGTCAATCAAGGCCGTGTAGGAAGGCTGCTGCATCATGCAGGAGCAACTCTGGGATGCCAGGTGTGGGCAGTGTCACACAGCACCACCTTTCAACAGTTCTGCGACACGTTCCTTCACGTGTCCAAAGGCACGTGTGGGTCGACCGTTAGTGTAGAAGGCCAAGCCAATCGCAGTGTTAAAGTCCGCAAGATTGCGTAAATAGGTGCATCATCTTGTCGTTTTCACTTCATTGATCAAAGTTGACTTTTTTGTAAGTGTTATTCAGGCAGATGTTGTAAGATGCATCTTGCCAAGTGAATACCATCCAACGCTGCTGATCAGCAAGCGGTCACAGGTGACAGTCATGCCTGCTTGTTCATGCACTAGTGGGCGTGCTTCAAAGTCTGGACGCGTTGATGTGGCAATCACGTAGCAGAGATGGGCAATTTTGTACGAATGCTTCAAGCCTCATGATCAGTAGCTGCTAGTGTCTTCACTTGTAGGCAGCCCATCTCCTCTGCCACAGACATCAAGAGCTACATAGCGATTAGTAGTCCTCAAGATTCCCACGGTGCTGTGTCAGACATGGTGAGGTTCTTCGTTGAGAACTTCGTGGAAACATGTGCTATATTCGCCCACAGAAGCGTGCCAAGGCAGCGAACTGCTCCAAGCAAGAACTGTGATCACTGCCAAACCACGAGGAGCACAACCAAGAGCACGGCCTTGATGGCAACCCTCAATGCAGAGGCCGTACAGCCCAAATGCGCTGTTGAACAAGGGGATGGATACCCAGCGTGGATCGGTGAGTGCATAGCATAACAAGCAGCCAGGAACATGCCAGTTTTACTCCAGTGTGAGGGTGACAACGCATGACAGGGCTGCCAGACAGAACTGTTGAGCACATTATGCCGTTTCAACATCATCCAGTGTTGTCTGGATTACAGTGCCTGCATCGTGATGTACAGAGACAACCTTGCGGGCTGCAGCTATACAGACAGTGCGTCATCTCATGAACACATCGTCTATGGTACGTGATCCAGTGACACAGGAATTCTATTCTTCTTTGAAAAGAGTGCGACATGAGCCTGGCAGGCGGTCTGTCGCAACACAGCATAAACCATCATCATGCAATGGGATTGGATCATGAGGCAGCAGGTTTGCATGGTGGCGCTGATATCACACGGCCATGCCATGGCGTGTCTGAGACATTTCCGCACTTAAATCAACCTTGACTCTGAGAGCCTGCCTCGTGCCTGAGGCCTTGGTCTGCATCACTTAATCGCTCCTGGGAGCCAGACGGTACCCCTGCTCCTGCAATGACAGCCAGCATTCCAGAGGCGCAGCCATGGGATGATGATGCCGACGCATCCCCGCGGATGTCTTTGACGAGCACAAACAGCAGCAAGGCGCATACCGTAGGACGTCTGAGGCGGTTGAATGAGCGGCTGAGCGCTGTGGGCTCCAGGGCTTCCAAGGAGCGGCTGACGTAAACCTGCCCGCACTTCACGGCATTTTGAGCAGCGACGAGTGCCTGTCGCACCACGCGGATGAACCTCTCACGTGGAGTCTCTGGAGTCCCTTCTGCCACATCCTCAGTCTCAAGTGACGGAGCACAGCATGTGATGCCGCTGCCCGGGGCCGCTGCCTTGCCAGGGACGGGCGCACGTGGAGCCTTCCCAAGCTGCTGGGCTGCCCGGCCCGCAGCATGGCCAGCAACAGCAGGTGGCACAGCGCCAGAGCCCTCACTGAGGCCGTGCGGCGCACCGCTGGGGCGCTCTTGAATTGGATGCCCAACCGACACCTGCCCAACCACAGCAGCACCCACATCGCCATTGTCCAGTGCAGTGTCCCCAGCACGGGTGGCATCGGCCGGGAGAGAAGGGACAAGGTCATCTGCAGAGTTGACGCTGTCAACCGCTGTGGCCTCAGTCGGTGGAGCTGTGGTCACACCCTTGACTAGGCCGTCTCCGACCTCCTCCGCCATGCCAGCAGGGCGTAGCGTCGATGCCCCGGTGTGTTGAGCGGGTTCAGGCGGGTCGCTAAGCACACATGCACAAAAGTCACCTGACGGTGCCTGCATGGCAGGCTGGCGCATCAGCAAGTGTTCATGGTGGCCAGGCCGGTGCAGGTGACTGCAGCAGGTGGTTGAGGAACGCACCTCACACCCGGTGGCGGGCTCGACATCGCCCTTGTCCCGTGGTGTGCTGTCTTCATGGCACCAGTCCTCGCTGAGACTCATGTCCACGGAGGACTCGAGGCACGCAGACTCGACCGTCAGAGCTGGCAGGCTCGAGGTGATGCTCTGGAAGTCACTGGTGATCGTGTCGATCAGCGAACAGGAGTGCTCTTGGAACGGGAACGAGCCCTGTCCATCACTGAATGTATCCAACAGGTGGACTTCCTTTTGTTCAGGTGTCTTGAGGCCTGGGAGGGCATCGCTGTCGAGGCGAATGAGGTCACGTGCGCACACCTCTTCCTTGAGCTGCGTGCTGATGTCAATGTCCAGTGACTCTAGCTGAATCAGGTCTGGGGGGTCAGCAGAATCAGAGATGGCAGATGCCTCATGAGAGCTCGGAGAATCCTGCACGCTGTTTTGCATCAGGGCCCTGGTGGAATGGGTTTGCATGAGCTCGTCTCTGGCTACAGGCAGCTGCTGAGTTTTCACTCACTGACTGGGCATCAGAAGCACTGATCCAGCATGTTGTACGCATCTGCATACACATAAAGTAGGGACCTTACATCTCTGGTCCCCGTTTTGGAATCGTTGGCAACTGCCGGATAGCAATGCCCGAGCTGCCGTAAATCGTTCATCAACTGAATTTGGTTCATCAACAGCATCGTCTCCGCCGGCAGCCACATGCCTTCACGTACCGCCACGTCATCCTCAGGCAACGATTCACGAGTACTGCGCTCTGACGGCGGTACATCGTCACAACATTTCTCGTTCGGCGTTGTGTCCTGAATCCAGCGGTTGAAGCTGGCGTCAGACCCGAGCCTGCAAAACCTCAAATTGATGAGGAGCCGGTGAGTGATAACCGTGATGAGGCGGGAAGTGACAACCGAGCTCGGTAACGATACCACACACCGGTGTGGCTTAGTTTGGTTGATTCTCTTGCCTTTAAATTTGTGAGCTTAGGCACATCTCCGGGCAACCAACACGCGCACTCAAACCACAGTGACGTCGACCGCCGTGGCACAACGTTAACAGGGCTAAACTAAATGCCCCCCATGCACCGATTAGGCGTACGAGTGACATAGATGCCTGATCAAGGTCTGTGCACGTGGCAGGCTTTTAATCTAGTTTAGATGCACGACGCAGTGAAACGATTGCCTAATATGTCGTGCATGCGCGCATCCGGCATTTCACACCGGCCACCTTGAATATTAAAGTATACGTACACGATTTGCGACATAGAAGGCCTTGAACTGAATCAGTGTGCACCGGGCATCCAGGGTGTCCAGATCCAGGAAAGGAGCACGCATGTACATCACAGTTGAACAGCGCTGTAGCGCTAGCTATAGGCGATGGTACAGCTGAACAGCGAGCAGGAAGCTTATCAGCACGCCGCACCTGTTGATAGCGTTGATTTTATGTGACGAATCCATTACCTGGAGAACGATCACCTGAACGTTAACGTTGTAATCCGAACTGGCACCGGATGGAATATTCGAATATTAATGCAGCTGGATCGGATTCGTGCTTCAGCTTCAGCACACGCACAGATAGGTAAACCTATTCTCAACGTGAAGTGTAACGTGATGACACTGGCGCTATGGCATTCACACCGCTCTAAAAATACATGTGGCAGGTTCTCACATCGACGTACGCGTTGAACGAATTCAGCCGCATGTGTATAACTATCAGCCACAGGAGAGGCACGTATCCTTCACACGGAAGCATATGTACATGGCCATGGCGTTGAGTGCGCGTCGTCTTCCTACGACCGCCTGACTCATCCTTGGAACCATATATGCTTCACCCACATGAACATGGCTCCAGGCCTGGGAACACGCAAGCAAAAAAAACAAGGTAGGGAAGCACAGCACACATAAGGAATTCTCCTTAGTGTCCTCACATCCGAGACTGCTGAACGCTGCGGAGAGAATTCATGCGGGGTCTGGGCTGGTGTCCGTTCCAATTGCAAGGGGCCCAGGCTGCGAGGCAGGTATTGTGTCGCGACGTCCATCCTTCCGGACCCCCATCTCCATGTATGCACAATACGCCATCGGCCTCCACATGAGAACGGTCGTAGTTCAACTGTTTTCTGTGAGTGCACAATTTTGTCCTCACAGAAAACAGTTGTAACTGCAATCTGCTCGAGTGCACAATTTTGCACGACGGCCTGCAGCTGATCACAGGATTTAAATTGTACATAGGATAAGGCAAAATTTAAATTTGGGTGACGCTTCATTTCATGAGATGATTGCCGTGCATCTCAATCACAAACTCATCTGCACAACTTCAGGCCTAGGTGCATACAGTTACACGAGTTCCAGGTGGTGCTCAAGTTGCTGCAGTGCTCGAGTTGCTGCAATTGACCAACCACGCTTGTCGCATCCTTCAAGCATGTATTTTGCTGCGGCAGTTCTGCTGGACTCCGTGCAGGCCTCGTGTCACATCACTTTCATTTGTGTACGTGAACCTTTTTGGTCTAGCAGTGTGTAAAACGTAAATGTGAATGTGACACTTACTCGCCATATCCTAGTGTGTGCGTGTGTTGTGCGGCTTGCAGGGCGACATGTTCTGGGTGACGTGACTCTATGTATGTCCGTGCCTGTCTTGCGTTTGCGTTTCCCCTTGTGGCGAGGCCGGGCTGTTGTTTTATTCACCGTGTAACACCTGTGCGATTTCGAGGCGTGCTCAATGTGCTCACAGCATGACTGCATTGTCTTCATGATAACTATGCCACTGGCCCAGGCAGGCCACGGCGTTGTATGGAGACGCTCCTGCACCACTGCACGCCTGCTGCGTATGGCTGCCTGGAACTGTGACTTCTGTAGAACCAAAGTGTTTGTCCCGGGCCAAGTGTTCGGGCACATGCTCACCGAGCAAGGCAGCTCTAGAACGGGATTCTGGGATACATGAAACCATTTTGTCAACACACCCTGCGTCGACCTGAGGCTCTTCTGTTTGCATATTTGTGCTGTGACCTTCTGTGCAAAGCCCTGCTTGGACATCCACCCAGATGTCCTGTTCATGGCGTAGGTGCGGCGCGCACTGCCCTGCAGCTGTTACCGATCAGAAGTCAGCATTGCAAACATTTTACATGTGCACACTTGCCGAAACAGTCAGAGACATCACTGCCGTGACGAGAAACTGGATTTATCCTCATAGCGACAACATGTGCCGGGTTTCACCCGCGCACATCCAGCACAATGGTAACAATGGTACTGGTGTTCAGTCGCCATTTCGCTCGCAGACTTCTGAACATCGAAACTGACTAAATGCGGATATCTATCAGCTGAAGGATACGGGATGGTGCACACCTCCGTTGCAGTGCGCGTTCGGCCGGAGCGATGCAGGTCGACGAAGTGTCCTGTTCCGTTTCGAGGACTTGTGCGTGCCCCAAACTCAAATATACCAGTATCGGCACCTAATTATTTCACTGTCACGATGTGACTGCTCTCATTGCATGCAATGCCTGTCCTAAACATGATGCTTTGCGACGCTGTCGGTGTCACACAAGGTGACACGAACGAAAGTCACCCACACACGATACTGCACGCCACACCGCGGCAACCTTGGCTCCTGCATGCATCTTACTGCTAGTTGCAATCTGGCAATAGCTGTGCATGGCATGATCTCTTTGGGAAGTCGCCTTGTGCCTGCAGCCGATCCAATTGGAAGTCGACCACGTCTTCCAGCAGACTTCCACCCAGGAGCACATATTCTCATCCAGTATAGCAGAATCAATTGATGGCATCCTTCAGGTATGCATGTCCCTGCAGTTGGCCATAAACCATGCGCAACAGGCAAGGAAGCAAAGCTTTTGGAGCCCTCTGCAGGGAAACGATGCCTGCGTACTTGTGTATGGTGCACCAGTATCAGGTAAAACCCACACACTTGTTGGGCAAGGGCATGTTACCTCATTTGCAGCTGGCATTGTGCCCCAGGCGGTTCAAGCAATCCTATCACATCTCCGCATTGTACCCAAGGACAAGTTTCAGCTGCAGGCTACACTTTCTGGTGCGGTGCTACATCCTCATGTTCACAGGCAATTGCTGCAAGCCGATTGCGTATAACCGCAGCTGCGGTTGATGTGGTTGCTGGGTTCCCGTCTGTTATAGCACCAACCGCATGCCAAGCCACAAGGAAAGAGTCCGATAGCACAGAGTCAGACTTGTGCAAGAGTCGGATAGCGTGTTAGGGATCTGTCACAAAGTACCGCCCACAGGCCGACGTGAAAGTCCATGCCTCTGCAAGCGGGGGGGGGGGGGGGAGGGAGCTTGTTGGCGAGCAGAGTATGCCTGACAGAAGGCGAAAGTCCGCTGACAAGCCGGAGGCACACAAAGGCAAGCCCGAATGATACGCAGGGCTCACTGCACGGCAGGACGCGTGTATCGTTGACCTTCTCGATCCGGAAGCTGCCCCCACAGCCCTCAGAGAAACTGGCGCAACCGGTGCCGCAGCAAAGCTGTCCGTCATGCCACTGGACTGCATGGACGACGCCTACACCTACTTGAGCCATCGCACGCCTTTGCAGCAGCAGACACCCGCCAGGCCTGGCTCGGCCATGGCAGCATCGAGCCCGAGGCGCCGCACGCTGCTGGACTTGGGCCCGATGCATATCATGTACAGCGTGGAGCTGATCACGCGGCCGGGACAGCCAGATGAGAACGCCGCGATCCTCACGTTCGTAGAGCTGATTGGCCCAGAGACAAAGGTGCGTCTGCCGCTTGTCTGCCAGGCAGACTTTGCACATTGCGTTCAAAAGCGCGCCCCGCCTGTGGTGCCGCTGTGGTGTGACACTGCAGAACTTCGTGGGGCACAGCGCTTCTAGCGCGGCAGCATTGGCCCTGTGCAAGGACACAGAGTCACAGATGGGGCGGCCAGGGCATGTTCGTGGGCGCTGCACGTTTCTGGTCCAGAATGGATACCTGTGCCGGCGTGTGGACGACCGCAGCACTGGCGAAGATTCTCACGCAGCTGAGCCGCAAGCCGCGTTGCTGCCGTATGCGAGATGCGCATCGCGCCCTGCTGGTGCTGGAATGAAGGCCTCAAGGCATGGCACTGCCTGCAGGATGCACTCGGCCTGCGCCCGCACAAGTCCGATGAAGTGCTGCAGCGTCACCTCGCCAGATCGTACACAGCCCTGGCGTCAGTGCTTCTGGCACTGCGGTCCGATGTCGTACCGGCTGCAGCCAACCCGCCGCACTGGCAGCATGCAGATGCCCCGCACGTGCCCTGGAGGGACTCCGCTCTCACCAAGTGGCTGCGGCCCGTGCTCACGCCCACCCACAGCCTCACCATCCTCGCCACTGTGGACCCCGGCCCCGAAGCTGCACAGGACACACTCGCCACGCTGACATACGTCAGCCGGTTCCGCACTCCACGGCCTGGCGTGCGCATCTCGGCGCCGCTCGCCGGGCAGGTCGACTGCGAGGCTCCCACCCGGCCTGGATCCACGCAGCCCCCTGCGGGCCGCCGTGATGCTACGGCCGGGGCCGCAACGCAGCCACGCTCTGCGTCTGCCACGCCCCGTG
This sequence comes from Ulva armoricana, assembly GCA_032360965.1. NCBI lineage: Eukaryota > Viridiplantae > Chlorophyta > Ulvophyceae > Ulvales > Ulvaceae > Ulva > Ulva armoricana. The sequence continues at coordinate 3,080,049 of JAUMHO010000009.1, forward strand.
TGTCCACGCCGCCGACGGGCGCGACCGGCCCGTCTGACCACCCCGGCCCCTGCTTTGCCGCCCATTCCCACTGGCAGCACCCAGACCTCACACCCCGCAGCCAGCCCCTGGCACACGCAAGCGCCTGCCGCCCTGCTCACCATTGCCCCGGTTCACCGCAAACACGTGGCCGCCACAGTGATCTGTGCCGGGATGCACGTCAGTTCTCCGCCGAAACCGAAGCTGGCATGTCACGCTCGCCAAAGCAGTGGCCGTCGCCGCCACCGGCGCATGCCCATCGGTGCCTTGGTCTGGGGGAACCGATCAGCCCTGGCTCGGAGGCTGGCGGCTCTCCCCAGAAACCCCCTCCAACTGGGCTTGCGCGTGCGCACGGACACAACACGGGCTGCCTGTACGGTCGAGGCGGTGGCGGTGCACAGAGGTCGCCGCCACCGCAGCATGGCACCCGGGCTTCAGCCCCTGATGGAAGAGGGCTTGAGCTGCTGGCTCTGCTGCGCCGGCGAGGCGTGGGCGTGCGGGAGGAGGCCCTGCTGGAGCACCTCCTACAGGACTTCAGCAAGGCGCGCGATGAGGTGCGCTGCCTGTTCCCGACACTGCATGAGGTAGAGTGTGTGCTGTGTATTGCAGGTTTTTATCGGGGTGTGTCGAGTGGGGCGCGTGCAGGCCGCCGATGCTGGCGCGTTTCGGCAGCGGGCGGAGCAGCGCATCCGCAGTCTGGAGGCGGCCCTGGAGGAGCAGGCCAAGGACCGTGCAGCGGCTGTGGTGGTGATCGAGCAGCTGCAGAAGGAGCTGCGGGAGGCGCGGTGCGAGTGTGTGGTGCTGACGGACCAGCGGCGCTACTTTGAGGAGCGCGCGGCGGGTGGGGAGATGGCCCTGGGGGGGGGTGCGCAGGGGTTCCGGGGGGACCCTGACGCGGGCCCGGGGCTGGTGCCGGTGCAGGAACTGATCGAAGCGCGCGCGCAGGCGGCGGACGCGCGGGCGGAGGCGTTTGCGGCTCGGCAAGAAGTACAGATGGCCCAGGAGCACGCCACTGAGCTGCTGCGGCAGCTGCGGGAGCGGGTACGCTGCCGCTCTGCTGCTCACTGCACCCAACCCTGTTCAGTTAATGGGGCAACTTTGCAGACCACGTTTGGCGTGAGCATGGGTGGCGACAGTCGGTGTTGCTCGTTCGCGTGCAGTAGATGGTAGAATGTGTAGGTTCGGACTCTGAATGGAACTCAAGACAGTGAGACGTGCGACGATGCTGCGGCAGGGCCTGCGTCGCCCGGTCTGGCGACGGCAGGGGGCGACGGCGGAGGCGGCGGAGGCGGCGGCGGCCCTGTCGTGGCCAGAGGGTGCCAAGGCTGCATGGCGGTGCTGCAGGAGGCGCTGAGCGCCACCCAGGCTCTTGCGGGGGTTCAGCATCACATGCAGCGGCTGGCGCGCAGCAACGAGGATGCCGTGCGGCGTGTAGAAGCTGTTGAGGTGTGCCGCCATCCGCTGTTCTGGTGTGAGCCCGCGTGTTGTCTTTCGTAGCCTGCACCTACTGCAGCCATACTGGCTGACAGGTCGTGAAGTGGCATGGTATGAGGCAGCAGCATGTGCAGTGCGCTCTGGGGTTTGAGAGTGTGCATTGGCATACATTCTTGGTTGTTTAACAGCTGTTAGCCCTCACTGCGCCGTTGTGTCGCTGTCAATGGAGAATTGTGCTAGAGCGTGAGGTCTCAAGGCTGCCCCGTGGATAGCAGCGAGGGCCGGGGGTAGCGCCAGTTCCGTGTCAGCGCGTGACCAGGCAGGCACATGCTTCCTAGGCTGCAGGCTGCTGGGGGCGCAAAGGCGGTGGCGTCCGCAGAGACTGCAGCGAATGCAGCCGCTGCCGAGGCGGCCCTGGAGCGCGCCAAATCTCGGGACCTTGCGGCACAGGCAGCGCAGCTTGGCGAGGAGTGCGCGGCGGCTCAGGCTCAGGCGGCACAGGCAGCAGACGAGGCCGGGCGCTACCGTGGCGCTGCAGGCGAGCTCCGTAAGAAGGCAAAGCACCTGGAGGCGCGGCTTGCGGCATCGCAGGCGGAGTCGCATGCAGCGCAGGGGCATGAGGCTCGTGCACGGCAGGTGTGATGGCTGTCATGATCGTGCTTTGGTCCATGTCTGTGCCAAAGCCACAGCTTCCGGGGGTTCGACCTGCCGCGAGGATGCGGTGCTGAGCTCCCGTGAGTGGGGCTGTCAGGCTGTGTCATGTGTTGACGCTGAACCTGGGTGTGGCTACGGGAGTGTCAGACATGAACGGCTGCCAGGCGCTTGGAGCTGGTCAGTGAGCTTTCTTTGCGCGTGTGGCTGCCGGCATACCGGGCCAGTGCCTGCAGGCAGATGCGGCAGAGGCAGAGTTGCGGTTGGAGCGGGCGAGACATGCTGACCTAGAAGGCGGTGCAGTTGAGTCACAAAACAAGCTTGCTGCAGCGCAGCAGCAGACAGCAGAGCTGTACCAGCTCAATGACGCACTGTCCCGTGAGGTGGAAGGCATACAAGCCGAGCAGGCGATTTCTGAGCGGGCTCGTGCGGATGCCGTCGAACGACGTGCAGCGGTGCGACCTGATGCACCACGGTGAAACGTTGCGTGCAGCCACCGCGGGTGTGCCTGTCCTGATGGACATGCCTTCTGCACTGCTTGCTTGTGGCTTGATGCTTTCTCAGCCCGAGCATCACCGTTGGCGGTTGCCCGGCTGATAACCTGGCTGGTCGCGCCCCTGTGCAGCCACTTGCAAACAGGAGAATCTACGTACCTGTCACCCAGTTCCAGACCTATTTGGGCAGCACATGCTGCAAGCGCAACCGCGAGTGCCTCAGCGCCAACATGCCCAAGCCCGTTTTCCCCAGTGGAGGGTGGTGGTCGCTGTGCAGGTGGAGCTGCAGCTGCTGGCGGTGCAGGAGCGGGCGCTGGGCCTGGAGCGGGACGTCGCGGCTCTGCGGGAGGCGGACCGGCACCGCAGTGCTGAGCTGCAAAGGGGCAGCGAGGCCGCCAGCGGCCTGCGGGCGGAGCGTGAACGCGCGCAGGAGCGGCTGACCGAGGTGCAGGAGCACCTGAGCCGCGCTGTGGCGGACGCCGACCGCTTCCGTGCACAGGTGTGCGCCCCAGCACTCGAGACGGTGCTACAAGCTCACGCTGCACGGCACGGCTGATGCCCATCAGCGCTGCAGCGGGAAATTGGCATCGGCCGGGTCGATGTGCTCCGGCCACGACGTGATGCATGGCTTGTGTCTCCATGGGCGATCCATTGAGCACCGGCATCGCCATGCCGCTGTCGCCTGACAACTACGGCGGCCGACTGTCTGACAGCTGTGTGAGGGGCCAACGGCCGCGCGCCTGCCCGAATGGTGGGATCGCTGCAGGCATCGTCACGGGGCTCGATCTTGAACCACATGTGGACGTTTGTGATGACGATGAGTCGGCTGCTGCAAGCAGCAATGGACGTGGCCTCGGGCTCGGCCGCCCCGGCGGCAAGCTCGCCGGGCCAAGCGGATGCCAGTCAGGCTGAGGAGAGCCTGCCCGGCAGCTGGGACGACCCCGCCACTCAGGAGCGGCTCGTGTCTGCAGCCGCCGAGGTCCGAGCGGCTGCAGCGCCGATAATGGTGTGGCTGCCGTCTACCGGTGGTGCCGCGTGCCCAAACCGTTCCATCCGGCACTCGCAAGCCCTCTTGTGCAGCATCACTCTGCATGCAGTCTACCAAGGCACAACCTTTCCCAGTGTTTGTGCTGGGTCCTGGCGCTCGGGCGTGTGCAGCTGCGTGCTGGTGTTCAAGGGCCGCTTTGCAGCCTACCGGCAAGGTGAGCATGGGGGGCATGTGAAGCTGCGTTGTGGTTGCAGAAGGAGCTGGTGCAGCTGCGGGCGGAGGCGGAGGAGCTGCAGCTGGCGCGGCGCACCACCGCGGAGTCTGAGCAGAGCCTGCAGGCGCACGTCGGCTCGCTGGAGGCGCAGCTGCAGGACTGCCAGGCGCAGCTGCAATCGGCTCAGCAGCAGCTGGGAGACCTGAAGCCCAGGCTTGCTGCCAGCGCGCGGTGCGCTCCGCGGTGGACCCGTGCTGCGGCCCTGGGTGCCCTGCAGCTGATCCGGAGGGACCGCCGCTGCGGGCGGGCGTTGAGGGTGACGAGGGACAACGTGTTGCATGCAGTGTGGTGTACACACATCGGCGGACATGTGTGCGAGAGGTGGTGCAGGAAGTATGAGGAGGCGAGCCAGGTGGCGCAGGCGTCTCAGGAGCAGCTGCTCGAGCTGCAGCAGCAGCACAGTGCCGCTGAGGCGCACCTGGCGGCGGCACAGTCCGCGGCGGCGGCGGCTGACGCCGCCGCCGGTGCGCAGGCGGCTGCTGCCGTACAGGCGGTGACGGCGCAGCTGCAGGCAGCGCAGGCGGACCTGGAGGTCCGGGAGGGCGAGATTGCGCAGCTGGTGGGGGAGCTGCAGCATGCGGTGGGGCGCGCTGCAGGCGCGGAGGCGGCGGCTCGGGAGGCGGCGATCCATGCGCAGCAGATGGCGGTGACCGCTGCCACTGCCGAGGAAGCCCTGGAGCGCATGCAGAGTGCAAACCAGGAGCTGGTGCAGCGGTGTGCGGCAGCCGCAGAACGTTGCTGTTTTTTCAATCATGCACTGTGACGCCCGTCATGCAGTGCGCTGGCGATCGAGCGCTACTCGTGCTGCACTCCCGGTTTGCTGGTGGTGCTGTTGTGCACCAGGCACCTTCAAGGCCCAGCGCAGTGGAGCAGTGTCTTGCGTCTACCTGCTTGCATCCGTGCCTTGTCGAGACACGCTCCCAATTCCAACATTCGTTGTGAACAGATGGAGTGTAGTGAGGTCAAGGTTCGTCAGGTCATAGAACATTCAACTGGGTGCCCGTTTCATGCCACGTCCAACAGAATAACCCATTGGACCATCAAGTGGTGTACTGAGCTTCGCTGAATGCATGTAGTACAGTGTTTCGGCCAGCGATGTTGATTGTGTTCAGTTGTCGACTACCTGTCTTTGACTGGCTTTTCGGTGTAGCCATGCTGGGATTCAGAACACACAGAGGTGTGCAGGTACGACCACAAGGCCGCCGCGGCCACAGCGGAGGAAGGTCGGCTCATGGCAGAGGTGGAGGAGCTCCGTGCCGCCGCCGCCCAGGCGCAGGCCCGCGTGCAGGAGCTCGAAAGCCACGCCAGCGCCGATGCGGCCGCGGCGCAGGAGCGGCTGCGCCTCGAGCTTGACACGGTGTCGCAGGAGCGGGGGCAGGCACTGGAGCGGCAGCGCGTGGCCGAGGCTGCCGCGCGCGATGCGCAGCACGAGGCTGACCGCCTCCAGGAGGAGGTGTGGCTACCCCACCTTTGCCTGCGCCGCACCGTCCCGCTTGTGTACCAAGTTCGCCCGGCAGCCTCGGCACGCTGCAGCAGACCCGAGCCGTTGACCGTGCCGCTCTTGTTCCCATGCCTATGTCTGGGAACCGCTGTGCTGTATGAGCAGCGCATCACACACGGCGGTGTTAGGGGCGGGTGTCCCAGCCTGGGGCTGCGCTGCAGTGACTGCGCATGGTCTGGGGATGCAGCCGGAAACAGAGGCATGTGCAGGTTCGGCGGCTGGATGGTGAGCGGCGCAGCGCAGTGGCCGATGCGGACCGCATGCAGAAGGAGCGGACGGCCGCGGCGGACACACGGCGCACGCTCGACGCGTCGTTTGAGCGGCTGGACCGCGCCCGTGAGCGCACGCGCGCCGCGCTGTCGTCCTCGCGTTCCGCCCGCACCGGCTCCACGGCCGCTGGCACCGCGGACGGGACCGCCGGGTGCGCGCTCGCCGCGGCCGCGTCCATCACGGGGCGCAGCTTGGGCGCGTTGTCACACGGCAGAGGCTCGGCGCTGTCCGGCTTGGGGGTGCAGGAGGGCGCCGCAGAGAGACCGCAGACCTCTGCTGGCGCTCTGGCGTCACCCGGGTGGCGCTCGCAGGGCGCTGCATTAAGGCTGCACGGCCGCGGGGCAAGCGACAAGGGCCCGTTTGCCAGCGCAGTGCCGTCTCGAGGGGGCGCTGGGAGTCAGATCGCGTTTGCAGATCGGATGAAACCCGCTGTGGAGGCGCGCCTCGCTGGCCTTGACCCGTTGGCCAAATCTGGCCGGTTTTGAGGGTGGCAGTGTGTTGGGCACGGTGTTGTGGCATTCTGAATCTCCCGGCACAGTCTGGATGGCTGCGAGAGATGGCAGGGCGCATGAGGTTGCAGGTGGATATGCGCAGCTACGATGTAGATAACTGGTTGATGCAGAGAGTCGGTGGGGCTGGCAGCAGGTATCTGCTGGTCGGGGGAATGGCCCGATCGTGGGGAGATGGATGTGCTCTCTGTCGCTGCAGAACGTGCTCCTCGCTGCACTACACACCGAGTGCATGGCCACAGCATACGCCTTGCTTGGGTGGGTTCACCAACACCACTGCTAAGGACAAACAGGTTGATAACGCATTACATGTCAGCCACCGTCGGTGAGGCCTGCACCTACTGTATGCTTGTGGCTGATGCCAGATTCGTGCGTCTGACCTATGAGACTGATGGCGAGGGCCGGTACTTTTCTGTAGCAATCATCCTGCCTACTCTGAATTCAACGTACACATGCCGTCGAGCGCCATGAGCAAGAGCAGCAGCAACCTGTGCCAGTTCAACCATTCGCCCTGTGTGTGACATGTCATCAGGATCGCTAATAGCGGCGGCACAGAGACATCCGCCGCCTTCCTTTCCTCGCTGGATTGAATTGATAACTGAATCTGTCCTGTCAGACTGCTTATTGGACTACACACAGCACTGGGCTACCTGTGTGTCCTACCACACTGCCACCTTGGGTGCATCCATGTCTATGGCCACCAAAATCCTGTCCATTGCTATGGCGACACTAACTCAGGAAGTCTTTGAGCTCCACACACTCAACTCTCTTTGGCAGCCGGTTCTGGAACAATGGCCGTGCCCTGTGTTGACGCCCATTCCATCCAGGAGCCATCATAGATCGGACTCTGCACATTGGGAGCCTCGTCAGTGTTGGCTCAGTGATTTATCGGCCACGAACACTCTGCAGTTTAGCCAACACAGGCACGTCCTGCACAAGCGCGATTCTGCCTTGAGACTCGGGTCAGGCTGTGGTGCGGCACCCTTGGTTCTTGTGTCAGGCACATGCTGCAACCAGCGGCTGGGTCATGTCAACCTGCACCAGGATCCCATGCCGCCACTGGCCTGCGAACACCCACACGAGGCACCACGCGGCCTCGCCTGCCAGCTCAGGTAGAAGCTCGAGCCTGTCGGCGCATCAGGCCACAGCAAGGCACAACGGCAGTCTCGGTCATCCAGCTTTGCATCACCGCCGATGGAATGGCGCACAAGTGTGACAGAAGCACACCAGCGTGCCTGTGATCTCGTACGCTGCCAGGGACAGGGTCGCGCCCGTAGCGCCCGATCCGCAGCTGCACACCATCGCCTCGCCGAGGTCCACTCCAGCTCCCTCAAACACTGCCTTCATGTCCTCTGCAGACTTGAACGTTCCAGACGGCGCGCCACCCTCCAGGAGGTCCGTGAATGGCACGTTCACCGCCCCTACATGGCCACAGAAGCACACCAGGTCACACAACAATCCATGCCACAACTCATCCATACAGGGCCGCTGGAGTCAGGTCGCACCAGGCATGTGGCCAGACGGGAGGTCCGCCCTCGGCTCTGGGGCAGTGCCGTTGAAGCGGCCAGCGCTGCGGGCGTCGACGACCTGCGCCCGCGCCTGCAGCGCCGCCTTCACGTCATCCATGGACTTGACGAGCGTTGTATCCAGCTTGGCGGGGTACGATGCCATGCTCGCGGCGGCCGCCGCCGCCGCGGCAGGCGCTGCAACTGCGTCGTCGCTCACCGGCTCGTCTGTCATGTCCCCGCCGATCTCCTTCCACGCCGGCAGTCCACCGGTCATGACGGCCACCCTGCACAACCCGCACGCTTTGTGAGGGGCATCCTGCAGGCGCTGCAGCCGCCTGGCGCCGTTGAGTTTGCCGTGGGCAGGCTCCCGGCCGAGTTGGGCATTGACAGCTGAACGTCAATGGCAGGGGAGCCGGTTGAGCTCGTGAGCGTGAGGTGCGCAGCAGGACTGTGGCATCAACTCCCAGGCACAGGTGTAGCGAGTTTGCGCCCTAGCCTGGACTCGATCGCTGTTCCTCAGGCACCACACGAGTGTTGCATCGGAGCCGACGCGAGCAGTGTGCCGACCCGTGCGCGCTAGCCTCCAAGCTGATTAGTTCTGTAGCTGACATGGACTCCGTGCACTGGCCATGCACACATGTGGTGTGCGGAACAGGGATCCTGGAGGGTGCAACGCTGAGGAGCGGGTGGTGGTGCTGAGTAGAGGCAGGCGCACTTTTCGTGGCCGAAGATCTTCCATGTCCACCAGGCCCGGGGGCTGGAGAATGTGCCGAGGCGGTCATAGATGACGAGGGTGTCTGAGGGGTCAACGCCAAGCACGGTTGCGGCGGCGGAGAAGGCGGCCTCGGAGGGCACCATGTGTGGCAGCGGCCGGGAGCGGTCGGCCACGCCGTCGATGTCGAAGAACTGGCTGCCGGGGATGCGGTCACCCTTGAACTCGTCGACGCCACTGCGGCCTGCAAGTGCCCTGCTGCTTGTTCATCCTGCGCTACCGGCGCCAGCGCAGCCCCGCCAGTGCTGTACTGTGCCTGAGCTGAAGTGTTGCGGCTGCGTTGGCGAGGGTCGGCTCGTGGAGGGTCAGTCAGGTCTAACTCGCAGGGCTGATGCCACTCGATTCAGCTTGGCAGGTGCGCTACAGAGAACACAAGACCTTCGCCGCTGCAATGTGATAGAATCGCAGGTCTGCTATCTGTGTCCTACCAGCTCCTGTCACCGCAGCTGCTTCATGCTTGGTGGCCATGTGTGGCATACAGGAGCAAGGGCTAATGTGAACAGAAAGCGAGGATCACAGCACACTCTTCGAGCCCTGTTTAAAACGTGTGGTGCACGAGCTGCTTCCGGCTTCAGGACTGTGTGCACAGGACGCACCCATGGACGGCAAGAACCAGGATGCATCCAGCACCTTGATGCCCGGTTCGCCCAGGCGGTCCTTGAGCCAGTCTGCTGTAACAATCGAAGGCGAAGGCGTCTTCATGGCTTTTGGGATGACCGAGGATCGCCTTCCCGAGGTATCCTGAATGGCACCCTCCAGCAGGTCAAACGTCTAGAGGCTCGCAACGGATGTCCCCGCGCACTGCCTTCCTTACGGCCGTACGTGCGGCTAACCACACCGGCAAGTATGGAAAATATCAAAGAAAGTGTTTACCCGGAAACTGCGCTGCTTGGCCGGAGACCCGTGATGTAGAGCGTGCATCGGATCCGGACTGGCAGCAAATCAAGGCACCTACCCGCTTCCTTCTCGATGGAGCCGGGTTAGCAAGGACCGTTCGAGCTGACGCCAGCAATCACGAGCTTTTTTACGTCTTGGCTGTTCTGCGAACTTGTAAGCCCAATGCCTACTTTCGAAGAACCGTGACCTTTCACACCGCTGAAAGTCGAGAAGAATCAAGAATCCTGCGCACCACACAGCAGGCTGTCGATCGCGGATCCATGCAATTGTTGACAGTCCATGCCGCATAATTGCAAACCTCCGTGTATGCTGTTATGGAAGATACAGCGCAGGTAATCAGAGCCTGGGTGGAACCTCGTTCGTACTTAATGCACTCACTAATGCACTCACTAATTTGGGTCTAATTTGATTGTGGTCAGTGGGAGTGAATGCCACCACAGCCACGGCCTCCGGGGGATGGCCTCAGGAGTTAGGGCTGTAGTAACTCTAGTTCATGGAACGACATGAACAAGCATGCAACGCAAGCCACAGATGTGCGAATAACAATCACACGGCCACAGTCCTGTCCTGAACGTCACCGAAATCAGGGCACTCCTTCTCTCCAATGCAGTCCGACAGATCTAGATTTTTCGCACGGCACTTACAAAAGTATGAAAAAAAAAACCTCGGGCACCACGCCAAACCCAACCGGGCATCGGCCACAGCACCCCTACGCAGAAGGGGCAGAAGAAAAAGAAACGTCCGAAACGATGACTCGTCCGACACTATAACGTCGACCACGGCGTCCTCCCACTACAGGGGAATACAAACAAAACCAGATGGGGACTCACATCCAGGCAGGCGCCAGGAGCAGTTAGCAATGAACAGGAGTCAAGCATCCCGCCTGTTGACGCAACAGGTGCAGGACCGAGCCATGCGGCGTGGACGCCGCCGAGGCCGCAAGCAGGGCGGTGAGAGCCGCTGCTGTGGCGGAGGAGCTTGTCTCCTGCTTGCCAGGAATTGAGTGCAGCCGCGCGGCCCACTCAGCAACCGCAGGCGGCAACCGTCCAAGGCCACAAGCAGCCGCCCGGTGCAAAGCCACCACCATACTCCAGCAAAAGTAGTTCATCCCCCTCCACGCCCCTACTAGCCACGGGGCGCTGTGGCCGATGCCCGCTTGGGTTTGGTGTAATACCCGAGTTGGGGGGGTTTTTTTTTTTGTGGTCCACAAGCCATGCGTATTGAAAAGCACAGGAGCAGCCGTATGCATGCGCCAGGCGGTGCAGGTGTGCCCGCGCGCGATGTTAGCACTCACGTGGCTTTGGCATGTGCAACAGGCTGTGCTGACTCTTTCTTGATGACTTGGAACTCACCTGCTTGTGCTTGGGTCCAACATGGCAGGGCAGAGTTGACGACCACAGCAGCAACGTCAGCGACACACTGCTGAGAGTTGTTGAAGTTTGGTTGGGATGCCCCGGCATGTGCAACGTGTACAGGCAAAACCGCTCAGCCACGGAAGCATGAGACCCCAGAAAGGGACTCAGGTCTGTCACAATTCCGGAGTATAACCAAAACGGTCCTCAACCAACTTCGAATCCAGCTCAGCGAAATCATGTTGCCATTGCGACTCCAAGCCATCGTGGTGAGCAGTGCTGTCCACGATGAGCAAGCTTAAGGCAGCGAAGATGTGTCAGAACTCTGATGAACGCGTGGTTGCATCTGCCCGGGATGAAGGCACTGTCATGGCATCTCGTGGCAGTGAACGCGTGGATCAGGGCGGACTCTCCAAAGTGCTTACTCTGGACCTCACTGGCCTGGGATTAAGCATGCGTCTGAACAGGACTGCATGTGCCGAGACTGCATGTACCGAGACAAGGCAGTAATACTGTCCGCCCCTACCAGTAGGGGTGCTGTGGCCGATGCCCGTTTGGGTTTGGCGTGATGCCCGATTTCTTCTTCTTCTTCTTCTAATCTTCGGAGCCAGGCTTTTCAGACGCCGACTCATGAGTTTCAGTGGAACAGTGGAAAGGAGTTGTTGCCTCGGAGTTGCCGTGTGTAAGGGTGAACACTGGCTGTGAAACAAAGTGATTTGCCTGCTGATTCCTGCCTGGCTGTTGCACCTGCATTTGCATCCATGCCCCTCAGACAAAGGCACGACCACAGCCTGTTAATTTGAGCGCTGAGCAGCAGCTCTATGGTTGTCCTGCTTGTTTACAATTTCTCTGATGCATCCCGCACCTTGATTCGGGAAGGAATGCGCTCGTCTCGATCAAAACGGTGCCTAGGAGGTGTGCACATTCCGACGGCCGCGCGTGCGCCCGAATTTCATTTCTATTTTCACCTTTCTCAACTTCAACTTCGCATATACTTTTTATGCGCGTGTTAATGCCAGCAGTGTATGCGCTCTGCGGAATACGGAGCCGGACGTCTAACAAGCATACCTGTGTCGCAACAACAGGACGTGCCATGATCACGCGACGGGTCTACGTAAACGTTTGCGGTACAAGAATTGTGTCGCCCTTGCCGTGAATAGCACTCGAGGGTCGTCTGCAAACAGCAGTGGTATATGGAACACAGAAGAACACGCACGTATGACACGCAATTCGTTGGAAAGGCACCTGTACTTACACAATCATCTTATATGTTGTTTATCTGTAATGTTGCACTGCTTGCTGGATGCTGCATGACAGACTTCTGCCATGACGTCACCGCATTGCAGGCCACTGGGCACAACTGGGTAAATCGACTGCCTGTTGACTGGCACATCAGTATAATCACAGGGTCATATAGTGGCGTGAAATTTGGCTACAACAGCTAATCCAGCAGCCTGGGCCACACACCTGCAAACAGTATTGATGCTCTAGAGCACCCATGACAGGGCAACTATCCTCTACCGGCGAACTTAAGACAGAATAAGAATAGTATGACCTTGCTGCAATCATAACCGACGCCATCCCTGTGCACAGAGTCAGGGCTATGCTGTTAACCCACACTCGAGGGCCAGAAACCTGTCACATGCGTCTTGGGGCCGGCCTCGACTCCAGAGAGGTCAGCGCAGCTAACCCAACTGGTTGTAGCATAAATATTGTATCTGGTTGTTAATTCTGCGGTACGCTTGTTGAAACTTAGTCCATGCTATCAGCGCCAGACCTAATAATATCGCTGGTTGGCCTACACAAAGTGAATCACTCCCAGCGTAGCGGAAACCACAGAAAAATTCTGACTTAAGTGAAAGGAAAGTGGTAAGAGTGCTGCTTAAACCGCGGCGCAAGCGGTCAAGGCCAGCGATACGATGGGTATCTTATGGGCAATGAGGACTGGCCTTGGCCGCTGTCATACAGCTGGCCTTCTAAAAATGCCAAGAAATATATCACATCAATGTACCCCCAGCAAGGCTGAACGTATGGCGTCCTGTCAGCGCCATGTGACTCAAAGTACAAGGCTGGCCTTGCGAACCAGGGGTGAAAATGCCGTAGCCTTGCATATCGACTTATTCATTTATTAAGTTAAGCATGCTCACAGCAAGGCCAAGCGTGCAAACGTCTGTGCGCGTTGGGGACTTAATGTCTGAGATCAACAGATCAGATCAATGTTGAAAATTAGCGCCCCAGAGCCACGAGCACTCTCGTTGCCCAAAAAAAATAAGAGATATCCTTCGCCACACCATTTCGGACCACGGACTGTCACATGGACTACCATCGCCACCTCCAGTATGAAGCTTATGAGATTGACGCGACCCGCCAAATGCATGCCGTATGACTAAAAACGTGCGCACCCATTGGATTACGTTCAACACGTGTACGGATACCTTACCTGCAGTCCTGTTACTACAGGTGCACTGAGTGCAAGAGTACCGCAATGGTACCGGTGCGCATGCATACACGTGAGGGTCGGGCCCAACGAGCGCCTAGCGGGTCGGCTCTTGCGTATGTCTACAAGAGCGCCGTTAAGGTCGGCTCGAAGAGCGATGGCGGGTATTGAAGCCGCGACCAGCAGTACCTGCCATGGGGACGCTCTACCATTGGAATGGCAGCGATAGCCTCCCACAGCAGGGCCTGCACCGACGTCACACCGTTCGAAACAAAGGTACATATAATAAAAATCTACAATAATATGTATCATTCTCTCTTCGATGTAGATATAATTTTATTATTTACGTGTCTCACTGACTGCATAAGTTTTTGTCATCCATTGCAGCATATATACAGTTCATGTGAATAGCCCTGTTTGGGATAGCGATAGGCTTTTTAATCTTTTCTATGTTTAAGCATTACGCTGCGCCGCTTGCACTCGTTTCCCAATCTGATCATCTGTGGAGTTGTATGTTGGGAATACTGTGGCAGGATTTCCGACCTCGAGTTTGGTTCGGGGTGCCTGCAGTGTCAATGTATGCATCAGCTGATTAGGATTTCGCACAGCCACCAGAGCAGAGATTTGGATATCATCTTTGGCAGTTGCGCCAGCAAACAGTGCTGAAAACTGTGCACCAGTTGCCTGCAACGATCCCTGCCTGCAGCCATGGTCCTGTGTTGCACAAGCATGCGATACTTGCGTGAGTCCCGAAATATTCTTGCTTGCATATTCTTGATCCTGCAGCAGCAGCGCGAATCAGCTAGGTACCCATGATGCCTGGGTAGTCTGGTGCAGCATGCTACAGCTACAAGAACGAGTTCGCCACCCGAACCGAAGACAGCGAGGGGCATGCTCGTCAATGTACCTTCGTTGCATGCAGCACGGCAGACGGTCTCACTGCACAAATACAATCATATCCGCTTGTGTTGCTGAATGCGAAGTTGTGCATTCACCTCCGTGCATGCGTGGATGTTCAACAGATGCGGCGTAAAGGGGCAAAAAATACGCGCTTCAACGCATATTTTTGGACAACGTGTCTTCTCACCTGCTTGCCTCGTGTTTGTGTTCATGCGTGGCGATGGTGATTGTGCTTGTTCGCGTTGCAAGTGATCTCATAGTTCTGTCAATCATTGCTTGAAGGGCTCACGAATAGCACCATAGTACGTCAATGATGTTGGTACTGATTGGATATCGCAGCCTTGATGCCTACAATGTGAGCAGGTGGCCGTTTATGCCGGCAGCAACACCAACGCGACTCCACACCAGCCTAGTACGTGATCGCGATGTTTCCAAGCGCTGGAATTATCATGCTATATCAAGGCATGTACTGACTTGTAGAAACTTTTTCTTTTTGATGAATGTTCTGCGACCTTCAATCCATTGGTAAGTGATATCTCCATGCAACACGGCGTTTGTCTCAAGCCAGCATCCAACACCATATCCCGCGTCCATGGCATACAAAGACCTTGAAACCCAAGGCAACTCCAGAATTTACATTCAGCTGTCCCAATACATGCGCGCCACCAGGGGTGTTTACCTTGTTGGCAAGGACAAGGATCCCGGCACTAGCTAGTTCAACCGCAATGCCTGCACACAATGACACACTACAATCACAATCGCTCCTTGATGGTCAGCAATATCTCAGTGTAGCCAACATGTTCAGTAGTACTGGACGAACTTGAAATGGGCTCAGACGTGCTGTGTTGAAAACGTGCAGGAGCATCACGTTTGTATGATTATGCAACCATCAGAATGGATGCATGACATACCTGGTTGCTTCTGGTGCACCTGTGATGCTTTCCGACCTATGTATCCAATCTATCTCACAGCAGTGGCCCTGCACTGTTGTCCACTGCCGCTTTGGGCGAGCCTGCAGAGACTGCTCACTGGGTACACAGCTCCAAAGCAACCCTTATATTTCCGGATCGTTTGAACCTGACCCAGCACGGCGATGCCATTCACAGCTACATCCTCGATCGACCACGAATGCTATGGCGCGTTGCATCTCTGCGGCTGCGTTTGATTCCAACGCGTTGTTGACTTACAGGAGACCTGTGCCGCTTGCAAGGCTACTGGCGGCCACGGGCTACTATGAACTTCGTTTGCACTTCACTGAATTCCAGCTTTGTGAATGTGTCGTAGTGTAACCGAGTGGCCGAATTGGGCGGAAATGCTGGCAACACAACCAGTTTGAACAACCACGCGTCCAGCAACATGAATCACTGCGATCGAAGCACGCAGAGTCGCGATTAGCAAGGTGTCGGTGCATCCCGGGGCATCGATGCCAATGTGTTTTTAATCTATGCAACGTCGCTTCGCTTGCGAAAGTTTGCGTTGAGGCCGTGCTGGAATTAGGCTTCATACGAACTCACATACGTCTTCCCCTTCAGCGCTCTCCCGATCGAATGCATCATGCCCAGGGAATTGCCTGAATATTCATTATGCGACAAACTCGTGTCTCTGAATGGTCTGCTCTCAATTAGAAACTGTTGAACAACTCTTGCTCGCAAGGCCCAGCAGGATCATCATCGGTCCGCTAAACACGTTCAGCGATCACCAAGAATAAGTACACGCAGTTGACACCTATTCAAAGCTCTGCATGCCCATGCATGGCTTCTGCCGCTGATGAACTTTAGCTCCACCATCCGGCGATGTATTTGCCAGGTAACGCCTCCATACGACTGTGCAGTGCCCTTGGTACAGCGTCTTTCAAGATAATGACCTTATGGTGCTTTGCAGATGTGCCACGGCGCATACGAAATGCCTCGCTGGTGCATTTTCAGCATTCTGATGATCACAGGCAGAATCAAGAGATGTTGCAAGCCCATAGAGCTGCTCAACAAGGCGAGAGGGTGTGTCTCCAGAAGATGAATATACAACTAAATGGCGCCTGCAGGCCGCTTGAGGGCATAATTGTCTGTTTATGGCTGCCCACTATCCTGCTGGGTTGACATCTGCCCACGTCCGCAACGCTGCCATTCTGACCTTGGTATAACCCGAGCTTTCGCTCAAAATCTCCAACCCGCATCACGGGTAGTGGGAGGGCATGCGCAGCACCAACGAAATCTCCATGATCATTGACGTTCCACACCGCGCAGAGACGCAAGAAACGCCAGCGGAAACTCGCAGCTGCAGCTCCTGGGCAGGCTCCAGCCAACCCATTCGACAGCACCGAGCAGGTACTGCCTCCCCATATGGTGTGCCTGGTACAGCCTCACGATGTGGACCTGCACCACCTCCGAACACACCTGACAGCCACATCTGAAGTGCTGGTTGGCAGGCATGCAAGCAGACGCTGCTCCGGCCGTGAGAGCCTGTACTTGATCTACTTCTCACCCCTTCACAGCGAAGGGTGGCACCAGTACTGGTGTGAACGAGTGTCATGCCTGTACAGGCTGCACCCGAGGCCGACCACGCACACTACCGGCAGTACCAGCCACAGCAGATGCAGCTGGGCATGCCCCACCCGGACTGCATCGTAGAGTCTGCATCCCTCGCAGCGGTCCGATCTCCAAAGATCTACTGCGACGTCTCTGCCCTCAAGGTGCAGCTCACCCTCCTCTTGCCTCCTGCCTGCAACATTCCGGATGGCCTCGATTGAACATGCAGCCGATGCTTTGCCAGGCGGACTGGGAAGCTCGGGCGCTCAGCAATGCTCAGCTGGAGTCGGTTGCATACGCGATGCAGCGCTTCTCCGGCAAGCGCCTGCCAGATGGCTCTCGCGCCGGCTTCTTTCTCGGGGATGGGGCGGGTGTCGGCAAAGGGCGTCAGATTGCGGCGCTGACAAAGGTGATGTGGCGGAGCGGCACGCGGCGCGTGCTGTGGCTGTCCCACTGCAACGACCTGCGGGAGGATGCGCGACGCGACATGGTCGACCTCGGCATCCGCGTCCCGGGCTTCGCACGGCGGCCCCCGGCCGCAGCAGGCACCGCGCCGCCGGTGATCGAGGTGTGGCCGGAGGGCAATACGACGCCGCCTCAGGCCCATCTCGAGGAAGAGGTCCCACGGGGGGTGCTGTTTGCAACGTACCAGCTGCTGATCGCTGGGACCGCTGGCGTCGTGAAGCAGATCCGGGAGCTCAAGAAGCATGAGTTCGTCGAGTGCGTTGCACGCCCCTGGCCCATCACGTGGCATGTTCATTGCTACGCTCCCGCAGGACTACCATCGTGGCATGTGAGTGTGGCTGCGTGTGCTTCTGGCAGGCTGGCGGCCGAATGCGGTTGGTCGCTTCACCAATCGCTCAGCCTTGCTCAGTGCCGCCGATGCAACCCTCTCGTGGCTTTGTCGCCTGCATGCAAGCGCTCGTACCACGCACCTCAGTGCGGTCTCCCAAGTGCCGTCTCCGGCGTGCCTGCAGCATGGAGCCGCCAGGCCCACACTGCAATCGCACCGCCTCATCTGTCCGCGTCCTGTCAGCATCGCAGGCCACCTGCATGCGGTGTGGGTGCCCACGGCTGCCACGCTCAGGCACCGGGGGCGTTATGCGCTGCTTGCGGTTGTGCAGGCAGGCCGCCGAGGCGAAGAAAGAGCTGGCTGTCGACCCTCAGGTCGCATCCGTCTACAAAAAGGCACTGGAGGCAAGGCAGTCCCGGTTTCATGCCATCGTCAGCTGGCTCAAGGTCTGCTGCTTGTCTTCGACACTGCACACCGATCCTGCTCTGAGCGATGCCCACGTGTTGGTGGCCTCATGCGCGTTGCTGGGCAGTTTGCTCCAGGCGACAGCGCAGTCAAGCGATCGGGCCATGTGGGGTTGGAACTGGGGCTCTTGCTCTGCCGGCGAGCCCGCTGGCCTAGCGGACGTGGGGACCCAGGCGAGTCGTGTGCATGTGCAGGGCGACACGAGCGACGGTGGCCCGTTGATCATTCTGGATGAGTGCCACAAGGCGAAGAACCTGCTGAGCGACACGGGGCTGCCCACACTCGTCGGCTTTGCCGTCATGCATCTGCAGAAGGTGATGCCACACGCGTGTGTGCTGTACAGCAGCGCCACCGGCATCTCCGAGCCCCGGAATATGGCCTACATGACTCGCCTGGGCACCTGTGGATACAAGTCCATGGCCAGCCTCATCAACTGCCTGGCCACAGCGGGCCTCGGAGCATCCGAGCTGTTCTCCTGCAGCCTCAAGGCCTCTGGAGTCTACCTGGGCAGGTGCCGCCCCGCTTGCACGGGCCGTCAACACGAGGACGCTGCCCTCAAGTCCTGTGCGCTCGTACATCGGTCCTGTGGTCTGTCGCACAGGCCTGCGTGTTCTACGGCTGCTGCAGTGGACCTGCATGGGGTAGACATGGTGCATGCGGCAAGGCATGTCCACGTTCATGCAGGCAGCTGTCGTACAAGGGAGCCGAGTTCCAGCTGAAGATGATCGACCTGCAGCCGCAGCTGCAGGTGCAATACGCCCGTGCAGCGGCACTGTGGCAGCTGCTTGGCATGATAGTGCACAAGCAGGGCGTGTTTGGGCGCTCGCAGCCGGTCGCGCTGCGCAAGCTCTTCTGGGCAGACCACCAGCGCTTCTTCAAGGCGATGCTCATGGCCGCAAAGGTGCCTGCCGTTGCGCACGAAGCCCGCTGCGCCTTGAGGGAGGGCTACAGCGTCATCATCGGGCTGCAGTCGACAGGAGCCGCCAACCTGGAATCAGAGAAGGACAAGCACGGAGGTGCGCTGCTCCGTCATGCATGCACGCATGTCCGCGGCGGTTGAGGCATGCCTCGCCCTCCGACAGCGGCTGCACGCATCGTACCTTGCATGCTACCCATGCACATCCCGCACTGTGTGTGGCAGCCTGCTTGCGTCATGGGTTTGTTGACAACATGTGGCCTCCAGCACACTGGATGGCTGCTGTTGTCCACAGATGAAGTGTACATGCAGGGGAGGCCGCGGACGAGCTGTTCTCCTCTCCCAAGGTGCAGATCATGCGCATCACAGACAAATACCTGACGGACGCGCCCGTCGCTCACACAGAGGTGATCCTCCAGGAGCTGCCGCAAGTCGTCGGCGCAGTTGCCTGCTTTGCCGGCTACCTCTGCGCTGAGGGCACGAGCTCTGAGGCTGCAGAGCGGCTGGCCGCTGACGCTGCCAACGCCGCCGCCGCGGCGCGGCAACGAGCCGCTGCAGAGCGTGCGGCGAAGCGCGCTGCTGCGGAGGAGCGCGCTGCGCTGCGCGCATGCGGCGCGGTCATCGTTGGGGACCACGGGTCCGACCTCGAGGACGACGTGGACGAGGACGGGGCGGAGGTGCCGGAGGTGCCGGAGGACGACGCAGGGGTGGACGGGGCGGCGCGGCAGGGGCAGCTGCTGAGCTGCGTGTCGCTGGCAAAGGTGGTGGACCTGTATGTCCAGGCGCATCCGTATGCGCGGCAGGCGAAAGCGTTGGCGTCGCTGCTCAAGTTTGATGATGCGGCCAACTCTGCGCTCACCGGCACGGCCGCCGACGCAGAGCCTGGCAGCAGGGTGCACATGCCTCAGGTGCGGCGGCGGAACACGTGATCGCGGGCGGCGGGCACCGCAGAGGTCCAGGCCCACGCGGGACGGCGCGGAGCGCTGTTGTCTTGGTGACCGGCGAGATGCCGGGAAGTGAGGCCGTGTTCCCTTTCCAGTCACCCGTCAGATCCGATCCCATCGCAGCACTAGTTTGCCACCAGCTATGCCATGTCGCTTGCACGCAGAGGTATGGATGCAAGGTAAGATGCGTTCAGAGCCCCGAACACAAGGCATCGTCTGTGTTTTCCATGCCGACATGCACGCTCCCGCCGCGGCGTGACCACAACTAACGCTCCATCAGTTTTCAGCCATGGCGCTCCAGACCTGGCACAGGCTTGCGCTTCCTTCTGCACGCGCTGTGTTCATGTTCTTTCAGTGGATGTGTGTGCGGATTGATGGCAACGATGCAGTGGTCGTTGGACTCCACTGATTGTTGCAGCGCTGCGCAAAATGCCGCCTGTGCTGCGCAAACCCACATGCGCCCAGATCCAGCCACTCATCACGTGCTGAATCAACCCGGGGCTTGACTTGTGTTGTTGTAGTACCATGTGCATGGCCTCGGAGTCCATCGGGTTCCCTCCTGTCTGCGCAACACGAAGCACCAGGCTTGATGCTGTGAGCCAGGTGACCCACGGCCCTGGGCCCCCCGTGTGCGCAACCGGCTGCGTCCGTCACATGAACCGTCTAACGCAGGCGGACATGGAGCGGTGCCTCATCAAGGCACACGAGCAGCTGCGGGCCGAGGCGCAGCGGCGGCGGGCGCTGCAGCGCGACCTGCGCTTCCTGCGGGCCAGTGAGCGCCTGCAGCAGTGGGAGCGCCGGAAGGCCGGTGCCGCCGCAGCCGTGAGGGACCTGCAGGCCGACCTCCCAAAGCTGCAGAGGCAGCTGGTGAAGCTGAAGAGCAAGGCAGGCTCCGCCGTGCTGCGTGCCGCCAAGCCTGAACTCAACGGCGAGAACGGTGCGGAGCAGTGCCGCGCAACCCACAACAATGCCGTGTCTCGCCGGCTGCAGTCGACCGGCCGTGACAGCCGGTGTATGCAGGCCCCGAACCAGCCCGCCGTGCGGAGACCCCGCGAGGCCACAGCAGTATAGTCAAGCCAGACCCTGGCCAGCCTGCAGGTCCGACCCCGTTGCTGCTGGAGCCCCTGCTGCAGGGACCTGTCGCGGGGCCTGTGCCCCACTGCAAGCGTAGCTGCGCAGCACCCGTGCGAACCTCGACTCTGTTGAGGCAGTGCATTCATGGCACAGGAGCGGGGTGGCCGCGGTGGCAGCCGCGATGTGACCCACTGCATGCGCTGCGTTGGCCCCAGCAGGACGTCCACTGGTGCTGCAGGCAGCAAGGCGTGTCCGCTGGTGATCGAATCCGACACAGACCGCAGCTCCCCGCCGGCGGCGGGCGGCAGTGCCTCCACCGGCCCCCTGGCCGTGGCAGTCAAGGCAGAACCGGTGGCGCAGCTCCCGCAAGCGCCCGGGCCGGGAGCGGCCGGGGGCGGCGAGGTGACCGTCGTGGCGGCCAGCGCACGCAGCGTGAACAGCGCGAGCGCGGTGTTTGCACGCGCGCGGGCGTCGAGCGTGCGAGGTGGCGGCGGCAAGAGGTCGCTGACGGTGACGGGTGGGGCGGGGCCGGCTGCCGCAGACGCTAAGCGCCGCTGCTCATCCGGTGCGCATGCGTCTGCGCCGGCCGTTCTCGCACATCGGCCAGGGCGCGGCAATGATGGCACCCCCGGGGGGGGCGCTGGTGATGCGGCGGAGGGGCTGGCACAGCAACCAGGCGGGGTGGCAAAGAAGTGCCGGACGGCAGCGGAGGCTGTGGCAGAGTGCGAGGCTGAGGTGGCTCGAGCAGACGCGGAGCTGGTGGCAGCCAAAGTGGACCTTGAACAGGCTCGGCTGGAGTGGCCGAGCGTGCAGAAAGCACTCGAGCGGGAGCTGGTGCGGCTCTGGCGGCCTGCTGTCCTGGCAGATGAGCGGTGTGCCACAGTGGTCGATGTGACCGAATGTGTGGTCCTGTGTCGCAGGTGCATGATCGTGCGGGGCTTGCGCCTGGCGCATTCTATTCAGTGTGCTTGCTATCATGTACTAGAGCTGTTGCGACGCATTTAGACAATATTCACGGTGCATGCCGTCTCGCTGTTGCAGGAGGAGCACTTGCTGGCGCACGGTGAGGCGCCGGAGCAGGGGAACCAGCCGCAGGGAGAGCCTGCTGACCGTGAGCCCCCGGGGGATTGGGATATGACCTACCGAGATCAACCGATGGAGGTGAGCCTCCGCCCGTACGATTACAACGACGTGCGGGAGATTGCCGGCGACCCCAAGGCCGCGCCGTTGCGGCCGCCGCACCCGGTGACGATGATGATCAAGCGCGTCATCATGGCCATCGTGGACCTGCTCGAGCTGCCGCCGAATCCTCTGGACCAGCTCACGCACCTCTGCGGCGGGCGGGACGTCGTCGCGGAGATGACGGGCCGCGTCGAGATGATGGAGTGCCAGCCGGACGGCACGTTCCTGACCACGAAGCGGGCCAAGGGCATAAACCAGCAGGAGCTCAACATCACCGTGCGCGCCCCTGCCACCTGAACCCGCCGTGTGAGCCCATGCATGCATGCATACCACGGTGCACTGCACGCAACAGGCTGTTCAGTCACTGCTGCCACACGTGCTCCCCTCGTGCTGCGCTGGCGTGAACGCCGGCAAACCGCCTGTGATGGCCGTGTTGTTCACAACGTGCGAGGCTGAGCCTGGTTCGCGGCTTGCCAGCGCCCCTGTAGAACACACACCGCCAGCGCCGGTGTGTGTGTCTCTGCTGAGGAGCGCACGGGTGCAGGAGCGCAACCGCTTCATGGACGGCGACAAACGCATCGCCGTCATCAGTGACGCCGCCTCCACCGGCATCTCGCTGCAAGCCGACCTCAAACGCAGCAACCAGACGCGCCGCATCCACCTCACCCTCGAGCTGCCCTGGTCCGCCGACAAGGCCATCCAGCAGTTTGGGCGCAGCCACCGCTCCAACCAGGTGAGCGCGCCGGTGTACAAGATGCTGATGACGCCCGCCGCCGGGGAGTTCCGGTTTGCGTCGAGCGCCGCGAAGCGGCTGCAGAGTCTCGGCGCGATCCTGAAGGGCAACCGGGAGGCCCTCGGGGCGGGGCAGTCGCTGAAGGAGTTTGACATCGACCACATCTACGGCTTCCGGGCCCTGCTGCAGCTGTTGAACGAGCTCGCCGGGGACCGTCGGCCGCACGGCGTCTTCGAGGCTGGCAAGCACGTCGCGAGTATCCCTGTGCCCGAGGTGTGTTGGGCGATGGTGTTGGTCCTGGTGTCGGTTCGGCGCAGACTGGTCTAGCCGACTGGAGCAGTCCTGCATGCATGGAACCTGCGTGTTTGCCCTGCAGCGTGCACCTCTGCTGGTTGTGCCGGGGCATGACGTCCCCCGCCGCTGGCACGTGGTTTTCTGGTCCTAAATGGCTGGGCTGGCTGTGTGGCCTCAGACCATGGCTCACTGCATCTTATTTTGCAGCTACACTTGATGCTCACTGACAGCCCTGGAGCGTTTTCAGCCCTGTTTGAGCGTGCTGTTGTTCGGGCATCCTGCGTGGTAGCGTCATTCAGAAGCGCCAACTGTACATGTGTGCTTCAGATTCCGAAGCATCTGGAGTGCCCGGAGGAGCAGCTGCCGGCGTCCTTCTCCTGCTACAGCGCTCGCCACAGGCGCTTCTACCGCTGCTCGAGAACTTGGCTTGCACAGGCTGGCATCCTCGACAAGAAGTACATCGAGAGTGGCGGCAAGAAGAAACCCAAACACGTCAAGAAAGTGACCTGCTTTCTCAACCGCATCCTGGGCATGAACTTCCAGCAGCAGCACCTCATCTTCGAGTACGCCCTCACATCCTTGTCAGATGATGCCATGCACACCCACACGTCTCCAGTTTCTTGGCTGAGACCGGGCTAGCCACTCTGTGGGTACGCTGGAATACAGGGCCATTCGGGGACAGACCTGCGTTGTTGCCTGACCCATGTGACAATCAGGAACCACGGCCGCAAGATGTCATTGAAACAGTGTGGGGGTGCTGTGACCGACGCCTAATTGGGTTTGGCCTGATGCCCTCAGTATTTTATAAAAAAAATACGGACTGTGCATTCCAGGTACACATCAGTGTGCCCTCCCAATGCTGCTCTGAGGTGATGCTGTGAACGTTGCTTTCCGTGGAGCATGGCAGTGGACGCCGGATTTGGGATCAGCTGCTGAGTTGACCCAGGCGCTGTGCTTGCAGGTACTACATGAAGCTGGTGGACATGGAGATTGAGCTTGCCAAGTCCCGGGGCACGTACGACAAGGGTGTGCTGTTTCTGGACAAGGGAGTGACAGAGGTCTGGACCGACACTGTCTGGCGCCATCCTGAACCGGATGGGGGAGAGGTGAGCACGCCGGCCGGCAGCCCTGGCCACATGCATCCGAGCACCGCGTTCCCCTGCCGTGTTCACGCACCGGCTGTGTTGGGGTGCACCTCGGCAGTGGCACATCTGGAACGGGTGTCCCGGCATGCAGATGCGACTGACGAGGTTTGAAGTGGACATGGGCATGGCGTATGAAGATGCGTGCGACCTGTTGGGGCACAATAAGGACCAGATTGAGAAGTACGGGTCGACTTTAGCCAAGGCAAAGGTGGGCTTTTACGTGCCACGGCTGCCGGAGGACCGCCTGGGGACAGGCAGGGGCCACATCATGCTCGTTACAGGGGCCATCAGGCGAGCCTCCGACAACCGGCACCAGCACCGGTCCGTGCTTGTGCGGTACCCGTGGTCATACAAGTGCGCTCTCAGACCTGCCGGCATGCACAGGCAGAGGGGCTGTGCTTGCCTGCGCCCCTGCCGGCCTGAGCGGTGCCTGTCTGTCTGTGCACCGCCGGAGGATCGCTTTCTCAGCGTTGAAGCAGGAGTGGCTTCGCAGCGGATGACTGACCATGTGACCTGCAGCCTCGGTAGTCGTGTGTGGTGCCGATCGCCTTGCGCACTGACACGTGCTGCTGCGATGCAGGGCAAAGACGATGGCCTTGTTCGACGTCATCTCAGACTGGGAGCCAGTGCAGCGTGCATCGCACTCTTCTGAACTCTGGGAGTTCTGGCACAAGTGCGCTCCCGTGCAACGCACCTCCATGCAGCGCACGCCTTCCCATCCCATGCCGGCTGACACGGGCTCAGCCCTGTCAGCCAGCAGCTGCCAACACAGCTGGCCCACCTGGCAACTGCAGCAGCCCCAGCCAGGTGGCCTGCGTGCCCTGGTGCCCATGTGCTGCACTGCCACTGCTCGGGTCACACTGGGTGAGGCACGTGCTGCGCAGCATGGACCCGGCCTGACCGCCGGTAGTCACGCCGAGCAGGCCCGTGCCGGTGCAGGTTCACGCAGAGCCGCTGCCAGCATGAGGAGCAGCCGTGCAAGAAGAGAGAGGAGACGGGGCACTGTGGACACATGAGCCGCATGCAGCACATGACGACGCTGCACGGCTCGCTGCTGCATGCATGGGGGCCCATCCTCGCTGTCGCCGCGCTCTCCGGCATCGGCGCCCAGCAGAACAGCCGCCTGCAGCGCTTTGGCTGCGGCGACGCCGACCAGGAGCAGGAGGAGGCGATGGCGGAGGTGGAGTGGGCGGGGGATGGCGGCGCCGTCGACGAGGACGGCTCCATGCGGCCCGACGTCGAGGACCTCACTCGCCTGGTTCACTGCGGGGCCGGCACCATCGAGGCTCGGTGCGGAACCCCCGCATGCCCCAGCCCCAGCACGGTGCCTGCCATCGACCTCGTCCTCACCACCCAGGCAACTGGCTCGACAGTCCGGCCTGGTGGCGGGCTGTGCGATGTAGTTGATTGCGGTTGCAGGCGCTGTCATGGCAGGTGGCTGCGTTTGAACGCGACAAGCACCCCGGAGGGGGAGGGGGCGGAGGCCGCGAGCGCGTGTGCGACACCCGCGAGCGCGTGTGCAGGGAACAGCTCAGCGACTGGCTGCAGATTGCGGCCAGAGCAAAGAGGCGCAAGCTCAGCATGGTGTCTGCGATGTACGGGGTGGAGCAGCGCGTGACGGGCGTGCTCGTGCCGCGCTGCGTGTACGACGCCTGCCGGAACGTTCTGCACATCCACGAGGCAGCGCTGCGGGCGCAGCTGGATGCTGACGCCGCAGAAGCGCTGCAGCGAGGGATCGCGCCCGCGCAGCCGGGGCTGGCGCAGGCGCTGATCAAGGGTGCGTGCACCCCGCACGCCACAGCGTCTGCCCTGTGTGTACATCCACGCACGCACGCATGGCCCGCATGTGTGGGCGCGTGATGACAGGTGGTCAGCGTGCCCTGAACTGCATGCATGTTGTAGGTGGCCGTGTTGTGATGTCTTCTGCCCTGATGCTCCGAAGCATGCATGGCGAGTGACTGGCTGACACAGATGGGTCTCAACTGCATGCCGGTCTGCCTGGTTTGTTACGGGGGACCGCGTGTGCTGGTGCACAGTGAGTCTGGGAGACAGCTTCGGATGGAAGCATGCAGCGAGGAGCTGCAGTGAATGCTCGACCTGGGTGCCCTCCTGGGCGGTGACAGTGTGCCATGCTGCAAAGCCTGAAATTTAGCTCCATGCGTTCTCTCGTGCTCCCTTGTAGCACAGTGCACACCCCAGAGCAGCGTGTTGAAGGCATGCCATCATATCTCGATGCATGTGTGCAGAGTATGAAGAGAAGAAGTATGAAGTGAAGATGAAGTGGGAGCCGATGGAACTTGGTCGACCGCTGCCAGGAGGTCCTGCAGTGAAAGATGAGGTGCACGTGAAGGACGAAAAGAAGGTGCAGCCGCACCCGGTTGCGCTGGTGGGGGGAATGATGGACCTGACTGCGGCCGGGGCAGACTCCGAGGCGCACCCAGCTGCCCGTGGTTTAGCCCAGCCTGTGGCAGCCGACCCCCTTGGCGGTAGCGTTGTGTTACTGCCGGGTCAACATGTCGGTCACACCGCCAAGGAAGGCATCGACCCGGCACTTGAGGGTAGGGTGAAGGTGGAAGCGGTGGGGATGGACAGCACACCAAGGGCAGATGCTGACAAGCGAACCAAGCTGCTGGAAAAGCTACGCAGGCGGAAGTCTGTGAAGCAAGAAGCAGAAATTCTTTTGTAGCGCCAACAGCTTTCCAATGTCTATAGATAGAAAGGTGCACAGATTGAACAGCACCGCCCGCGGCAAGGAGACTCAAGACCAACGAGCTACACAGTTGGCATAATTTTTCATTTGATATCATGACTGCTCAGGCTGGTGCAATTCGTAAACGTTTCCTTACTGGCGTATATGCCATGTTGCACCATTTGCACACATGGGCGAATCAGTGCCAAGCCTGCCACATGCATTGGCATCTCCTGCATGGTAAACGTCCGATTCGCACACCGCGTTGAAGAGCTCCCATCTGGACTACTCCGCAGTGTCGTACGGACAGCAAGGTGTGAGAGTGTCTACAACGCAAATGTTTCTTGCATTGGCTGCATGCGGATGATTTCGACGTTACACGCGCTGTTCTGCACGCGTTCTGTACTTGGGCATTTTCGCGCCGGTGGCATCAAAATCTCAGACAAAAGTAGACAGTGCAACATATGAGAGGTGTTTTGGCGCCCATGCAGCGACCTTTGCCCTGCCTCTCTTTGCTCTGCTGACTCGTGTGACTGAACTCTGAATAGCGTACTTGCGTAGACTTTGTGCAGTGATTTTTTCACCAGCAATCTGGTAGAAATGCAGTAAAAATTACAGAAGGTATGTGATGCTCTCGGCTTGTACAGACTTTCTACTGTATGAGATCGTCCGGCGCTCCACTGGACCGAACGCGGGTGTGGTGCCAATACGCAGCGCAAGTCGTGGTAAGGTATGCTTCCCACACACGTTGCTGCGAGGACATGGGTCTGCTGTGTGGCTTATCTGAAGCTACCTCCACTATCCCTGCTTGCTTCCCTCCGGAGGAGAACATGGTCGGATATGTGTACACTGCTGCCTTTTCTCGGTGTGCCACTGCCACAGAGTCTCCAGCACGCTGCTACTAGAAACGCCTGCTGCTGCGACATTCAGGAGGCCGTGGCTTGTGATCTTGGCCTGCTATGTCCCGGCTCTGCTCAGCTTCATTGCGCTCCCATTTTGGCCACTGTACGTTGACACCGGCGTCAATGCGGTGTACGCTCGAAAGACATCGATCTCCAACAGAATAAACTCAGGGACTCTGCTGCATCAAGTTTTGCCGTCCATTCCGACGAATGTAACTGGTGTTCCGCTCGAACCTGCCGTTCAGGCCTTGATCGGTGATGGCACAGCTGGCAGCTCAGACTCGAGCACGGTCTTTGGGGCTCAGGTGACCACTCCCACAAGACTACAGCATGATTTTGTTTTGGTGTATAAAAAATCTAGAGGTTTCATAGCGCTGCGTCAGCCAACCATGTGTGCGTGCAGTACCATGATTCTGAGCTGCACATCATTGTGCACGCACCGGCAGGGGACGTGCTGCAGCCGTCCGCCATCCGTTCGGCCTGCGAGCTCACACAAGAGATCTTCAAGGAGCAGCAGCGGTCGCGTACGTGTGTCACCTTGCCTGTGGGCTCATCATTGGCAGGCCACAACAGTAGCCGAGTCCCACTGGCAGGCACAGGACCAGGGCAACTACAAAACTCAAGCTCACAGACCACACCTCCTGACGCCCCAGCTCCAGCTCCAGCAGATATCCCTAGCCCCGCCTCCCCGGCGCCCGATCCCGAGTCCACCGCCGGAGAGTGCATCTCGCCGTTCAGCATTCTCTCCGTATGGCCCACCATTCGAGCATACGGCTATGGCGCAGTCGTCAACATGCTGGACACGCTCACCCCCGCTTCCGCCACCACAGCCCTCTCCTTTGCCAAGTCTATCTGCGGGCTCCCAGCTGACAACCGGGGGGCGGCCCTGTGCACCGTTCCCGGCCTCCCGTGCGCCCCCGGCCCATGCTCCCCCGACCACCCTGCCAAGCCCACCTGCCTCATCGCCCAGCTGGAGCCCTGCGACCTCCTCACCGCCCTTGACCCCTCCCCTGCCGAGATCCAGGCCCTGATCGCGATGCCCCGGCAGCCGCTGGACAAGCACGGCTGTGATGCCATCGACCCAGCCGCCATCAGCGCCACCGTTGACGCATTCCGTGTCCTCCGCTCCTGGGCCCGCCGCGCGCCATCTCTCTCCCTTCTCAGCCTCCCAGTTGACGCCCTCACCTCCGCCGACTTTGGCACAGCCCCCACCTACGCCAACACCACTTCAGTCACACGCCTCGTCTTTGCCGTGCCCAACACGCACGCCGCAGCCACGACCGACCTTGCCGCCTACGCCGCCGCCGCCGCCGCCCGTAAGTCATCCCCCTCCGTCCACTTCATCTGGCGGCAGTGGGCGTACTTTGACGTGTACTCTAGCCACGCTCTGATCCGCGACGTCGCCTTCTCCGCCGGCAGCCTCGCCTTCCTCATCCTCTACACGCTGACCCAGCTCGGCTCGCTCGTGCTCACGCTCGCCGTCGTCGGCAGCATCCTGTGCACGTTGCCCCTGGCGCTCGCGGTGTACGCGGTCGCCCTGGGCGTGCGCTGGATCGGGGTGCTGCACTTCCTCGGCATCTTTGTGATCCTGGGCATCGGCGCCGACGACGTGTTTGTCGTTCTCGAGCACTGGGTGGTGCGCCCCCTCGTCCTCAGCCCCTGCACATGTGCAGCACTCCTCAGCACCCGACTCTCCGCTGCTGCCGCCTCAGCTGCATAGACCACATGCTTGCACCTGCATGTAGTGTGTCAGCACTCGACACGCCGCAGTGGCATGGGTTGTGCCGTCTCCAGCGCTGGCCTGGGACGACAAGCGCCGTGGTGCAGCCACCAGTCGTGACATGCCATGCTGTGTGCATGCAGCATTCAGCCGAGCACGCCCGGTCGTCCCTGCCTGGCCACCCCCCAACGGTCATCGACCGCATGGCGTGGACAATCGAGCACTCGGTCGTCAGCGTCAGCGCGACGTCCGCCACCACGATCGCCGCGTTTGCCGCCAACATGGCCTCCTCCATCACGCCCGTCCGCCTGTTCGGGCTCTTCATGGTCATCCTCGTGACCGTGAACTTCTTTTTCGTGCTCACACTCCTGCTGGCCTTCCTCGCACTGCGAGAGCGCAGCCCGGAGCGCGCCGCAGCGGCTGCCGCCGCCGCCGCCGCCGTGCTGGAGCTCGTGCCGCTGACGCTGGCGGACACGGCCACCGTCACCCCCCCGCCGAGGCAGCCCGGCGCGCGGCGCGAGCCGGTCGCAACAGCTCTCACCCTGTCCCACCCAAGCGAGCACCCGCAGTCCCCCACGCATCACAGCCGGCCGTTCCGGATCCCGCCGGTACTGCTGTCTGGAAACCTCGACGAGGGGTCGTCCTTGTTTGCAGTCCCGATGGCCTCGTTCCGAGAAAACAGCATCAGCACGGTGGACCGGTCGCCGACGACCACGCCCCGCAGCCTCGGCGGCCAGCTGACACCGCCGTCGCCGCTTCCCGCGCCGTCCGCGGCGTCCCCTCGCACTGCCACCGGCACGCGAGCTCTGGCGCGGCAACGCACCTTCACCGACTCGATCGTGGACTGTGTGTGTCACACGGGGCAGAAGGACTCGGTGCGCATGGGCGCGGGGTCAGCGCCAACCCGGATCCACAAGTTCCTGGGCGGCCCGTACGCACGCATGGTGCACGACGCGCGCAGGTGGATCCTCCTGTTTGCGGTGATCGGTGTTGCCTTCTTCACGTGGCGGGCGTCGATGCTGACGCTGCCGCACTCGCGGCCCACCGTCTGGCGGCGAGGCTCCAACATCCGCCAGTACTTTGACTTGGTGCCGTCTCCAAGCTCCCCGCATTTGCCACATGCATGTGTACACCGTATGACTGCATGGCTGGTACACAACCCGCCCAGCGCCGGGGTGACACAGTCATGGCAGGGCGGCTGCTTGTAGTGGCAGGTGCTGAAGAGCGGTGTGCCGTGGTGCAGGAGATGCAGTTCTCGTTTGGGCGGGCGATCCAGCGCATCCCGCTGACTCTCATGTGGGGCCTTGCGCCTCAGGACCATGGGTCGCTGAACGCGGTGTACGAGCACACCGACGCCGTGCTCGCGCCGGCAACCAACTTCACGTCTCCGGAGGCGCAGCAGTGGCTGGAGGGCCTGTGCGGCAGCCTGGAGGAGTGGGCGGCGGCGCCGGACAGCCCCATCGTCGCCGGCTCGGTGACGTGCCCCGTGCCGCTGCTCAAGGAGATTGCGCAGCTGCGCTCGCTGCCGTTCCCCATGCCAGCAGAGGTGTGCCACTGCCGGGTCTGACGCCGGCCTGCCTGGTGCCTGCCACCCGGTGGCAACTGGCCGTTGCCGTTGGTGAGACGAATCGCGAGGGGTGCGCTGTGCAGGACTTTGAGGAGCAGCTGCGCACATATGCGGCAATCACGGCCGACCACAGCGGCCATGCCCGCGTGCGCTTCGCCACGGATGCGATCGCCGCCTCCGAGTCCGGCTTTGTCGCCAGCGCCCATACGTTCAACGTGCACCCAGACATAGACCCGGCATCGTTCGGGGGCGGCCGGCTGAGCACTGCGGACGTGAATCCGACGGCGTGGACAGTCGGGCCGACCGCCGGCCAGTGGTCCCGGTCGCTGTGGCGGCGGGTGGACCGGAGCAGCACCAACTTCACGCGGCCGGTGACGCTGGAGATGCACTTCACCCTGAAGGACACGTGGGCGCTGTCGTTCACACACACGCGCCAGGTGTGGGAGAGCTGGGAGTACTGGGTCCGGCAGCGGATGGAGGAGGCGCCGCCCGGCATGCGGGAGGGCTTCCAGACGGCAGACGTGCGCCCGCACCCCCCTCGCATTCAGAAGGCTCCTCCACTTGCCATTGCCTGTGACAGACGCGCATGTAGTGTGCGTGCCCGTATGGCACCCCCCCCATGCGGGACGTCCGGCAGTCCCGTGCACACGCACAGCTGGTCACCGGCGGGGGGGTGAGCGGCCGTGCAGCACGGGGGGGCTCGCTACCGCGTGCGCTGGCCTCAGCCCACGATGAGCATGCTGTGCAGTCGTGGCGCATCATGGAGCAGCAGGCGGTGATGTTCCGCTCCGGGCAGGTGTCGCTCACGCTGTCGCTCGCGCTCGCGTGCGCCGCGCTCGCCGCCGTCACTGGCAACCTCGTGCTCGCCCTCCTCGCGAGCGCCTGCATGTGCGCCGTCGTCATCGTCTTCCTCGGCGCCATGCAGCTCTTCGGCTGGTCCCTCGGTGCGCTCCCGTCCGCCTCAGCCGCCCGCCTGGCTGTCGACCCGCCGTTCCCGCTCGAGTCCCTCCCCGTCCCTGCCACCCACTGACCCCCATGTTTGTCCAGGCTCCGTAGACGCTCAGCTGTGCTGTGCTTACACTGGTTGTCGGCATACCCGCCTTGTTCACAATTCCTCGCGGCTCTCCAACGCCGCGGGAAGGCTCCGTGGCATGCAGGGGTGGTGGAGTGCGTCGGGATTGCGATCATGGTCGGCCTGGCTGTCGACTACATCGTGCACATGGCCACGTGCGTGGCGCACTGCCCAGAACACGGCCGCGAGGGTGTCACGTTCGCGCTGCGCACGATGGCGATGTCAGTCATGTCCGGGGCCTTGACCACCATCGGCGCCGCCCTGTTTCTGCTGCCATGTGAAATGGCGGCCTTCCAGCAATTCGGTGCGCCCCGTGAGACTGGCCTGCCGACGCCCAGGAAACGCACGTGCCTGTGCGAGCGGTTGTGCACTGGGTTGTGACGCTGGTACGGCGGACGCAAAATGGAGGTGCCGGATGTGCGTTGGTCCCAAACCACGATGCCTGCTGGGACCCTGGAGGGGTAGGCCTGTGGGTTGTCAGTACGAAGCCATCAGTTGTTCTTTGCAGCAGGCGGTGTGATGAGCGACCGCCGTGGCCTTGTGCCGCCCGAGTGCAGCACCGGCATGCAGGCACCATGGTGGTTGTGACCCTGTCCACTGCCCTCGTCTTCTCGCTGGTCGTCTTCCCTGCGCTCTGCTATGTGGTGGATCTGAAGGATCCTGACACAGGCAGCGTGGCGGCGCTGGTCCGAGGCGACTGGCGGCGATTCCTGGGATGGTCGTCCGGGAATGGCGGGTTCACGATGCTACCAGAAGTCCCCGAAGATGCAGGCCTGTATGGTGAGGAGAGTGGCGCGCCGGCAGAACTTGTGAGGGATGAAGATGAAGGCAGCAGCAGGTCCAGTGATGGGTGCAGCAGACACAAGCCGGCGGTTTTGTCGGAGATTGAATGCACCAGTGACGAGCCTCAGGGGCAGCAACAGTGAAGCACTGAAACGTGCTTCGGGGCTGCATTTGGTCGTGTGACATTCAGCAGTCGGCAAAGCTCTGTCTTGGTGTCTGGACAGTGCTCCCTGTGTCGCATGGTTCTGATCCCGCAGGTGAACCCACACCAAGTGCCATGTGAGTGAAACGCCATGGATCCATGCACATTCTGTCTCAGTAGCGTCATCCAGCCATTTGAGTTGTAATGAAAGGCAACTGTCATCTCAGCGCTGCAACCGTCCCAACCGAGGTACCACTGTCAGTGCGTCGTGTGTGTAGAAACAACTCTCACGCCGCCGAGACACAACTCTCGATATATCTGTATTCCGAAAGGCGCGATCCAGGAGGGCCTCAGCTAACAACCTTCTCGAGGACAAGTAATCGGCCTGTCTGATATTGTTGGCGGTGGATGACCGGCTCACAGCGCGAGATCGCTCATGTTGCACCTCACGAGGTGTACTGATCGAGATCTCGCCGTGCCACGCCGCCCTGTCCTCCGAGCCTATGCGCCGCTCGTCCCCATGTCGGCACAGTATGAAAAGAAGTCGGAATTGGGTGAACCGGAGCATGCAGCCCGCTGTACGGCCCCATCGCCATTCACAGTTCCTCACTACACGACTGACGGACCTTGACCAACGTCTCGGCGAGCGCGGGGTCGATGTCGGTACGGTTGTGACGCAGTCGGTGTTCATGCCTGCCTGCACACCCCTGCGTTTGGCCCCCTTGGCGATGCGGGGCCTTTGTTCCACTCTCCGTGTAACAACACGCCTGCATTTCCTAGACCCACATGGTTTCGCCAGTCCTGAATCATTGGCAGAGTGCATTACCCCTTCCATTCGTGAAAATTTGTTCATCCGATGACTTGCGAGGCGACTGACTCAAATGATGTAACCGAGACGCTGGCTAGCAGCATGATTCGGGTCCGATTCATAATCACCAACTCGAGGCGTTGCAGAAACAGCTCGCTCTGCCAAAAAGTAGATTCTTTATGCTTCATGGTTGGAGTTGAAGGGAACTCTATCACAGGCCAAAGGCGTTGTGCTGTGCTTCTCGAGCGAGGTCTACAGAGGGCTGGGGCTTTGACCCAATGGCACCTTCACGGCAATACTTTCCTAGTCGTGGTCCACTATGGCGCAATTAGATACTCAGAACATGCACCATCGGCGCGGTGTGATTGCCTGCCTCAGAGGAACAGCCGGGCGTGCACGGCTGCATGCATGATGTCCGCCGAACACAACTGCATGGGTGATCGCGACAGGCACCGAAGACAGCACACATACACTACAAGCACTGGATGCGGACCATAGCTGTATGCCATTTGTGATTCCCGAGAGGTGGTCGCTGCAGTGTTCGTTGCCGTTCCGATCAACAAGCTGTGTCACTGCTGCTGCATCAACGCAGACGGTCTCACAGGCGTGTAGATACTGAGATAGGCACATATTGGGAGTTCCTATCTAAATATCAATATCTCTGCCGTTGGTTTCTGGTCCATTTCTTCGTTGCCAGCTCAACCGCCGACGTGCAAGACGCTGGCTGAGCAGCGGCGTAGTGCTGCTTCATGGCTGCGTAGGACATATCTTGAGCGTGCTCGACTCGTTCCAGGTGCCGATCAGACGTAGACATTGCGATGCACCCGTCGAACGACTACAGCGGGAGTGGGGAAACAGAAGAGAGTGGAGACTCTGAGGTCACGGACGACGTAACTCCATGGATTCAGTGGTTCTGTGGTCTTAAGGGCAATGAGTTTTTCTGTGAAGTGGACGAGGACTTTATCGCAGATGAGTTCAACTGTGCCGGGCTCAGCTCTCAGGTGCCATACTATGACTATGCCCTCAGCCTGATGCTGGACGCAGATTCTCCAAACGCAGAGCTTTCACCCGAGCAGAGTGAGTATGTTGAAAGTGCTGCCGAGCTGCTCTATGGTCTGGTGCACCAGCGCTTCATCTTGACCGCAAAGGGTTTGGCTCAGATGCTCGACAAGTTCCGAAGCCATGACTTTGGCCGGTGCCCCCGAGTTGGTTGCAATGGCCAGGCATGCTTGCCCGTTGGGACATCAGACCAGCCTCGTGTCAGCACAGTCAAGGTCTTTTGCCCTCGATGCGAGGACTTGTATTATCCGCGCAGTTACTACCAGGGGAATCTAGACGGGGCGTTCTTTGGGACAACGTTTCCCCATCTGTTGCTGCTCACGTACCCCGCGTACCGTCCCCAGAAGTGTTTGCCTGATTACAAGCCACGTATCTTTGGCTTCAGAGTCCATCCGACCGCGTATGGGGATGATCCACTTCGAAACCCCACAAAAACGTCTCTTCACTTGATAGAAGATGACATAGAGGGGGATCATATGCGGTGAATTTTTCAGCTGGTGTGTCCTTTGGTTAGGAACAGGCCAGCACACGATGTAGCCGGGGGCGAGTGTAGCCCTGGTGAGATCCTGCGCTGGCAGCTGTACTTTAGTATCCCGGGGAGTTCCCTAGACAACGTGTAAGCTTCACAGCTCATATATTCGCCGTACCTATCAAACACTGCCAAGCGTGTCTTACTTTGCGAGCTGCATGTCGCCACACGTGCATGCTGACTCACAAGACTGCCCAGTCTGACACACGAGAAACAGCACCGTGTCCGCTGTCAGTCGTGAGGCGGTGGCCGCCAGCAACTCCCAGACCTGCACTAGCGTGTTTGAAGCCAGGATATTGAACCTGCCAGTGCACACTGGTGCAATTTTTGTGATACGACGGTGCTCGATTCGTACAGCTGCACCGTTGGCCATACTCAGGTCTGTTGGTCGCCCCATTGTCGTGCCACCATGCAGCCACGGCGACCTGCCTGACACTTGCACGTCGGCGGCCCGTTGCTGTGATGCTCCACACGGAGGATCCTGAAACGGGCGCCGCCTGGTATCAAGCAACAAAGCCCCGTGCTCCCTCGGGTGTGTCGAGAGTGTGAACAAAACATGACGGAGCGCGTGCACTCTGCGATGTGTCTGCACCCGTTGCTGCAGGGCGAGCGGTTGTGCCATGGTGTACGCTCCCCGCCGCTGCTTCACGCAGCAACAGCTGCCTTGGTGGCCCCACGACGCCGAACCGTGGCATGCGGCAGCGCCGATGTGCTACCCTCCCGGAGGGCCACAGCCATGCAAATGAAAGTTTCTGGACGCAGGATCTTGAATCGAGGGTGCTGCATGCCGCTGCAGCTCCTCCCGACCAGCCACGGTTCACATGGCCCCTGACAGCGGCCACAGGTGCACTGCGATCCTCGTTACAGAATCGGGTTGCCGCATGACACGCATTGGGAACTATGCGCAGGTGTGGCGTGCTTTGACTATCGCATACTATCCTTGAAGCCATCCACAAGGGCTACACACCGGGGCTGTACACGCAAGCGACAAGGAGTGACCTCTAAAACGTGCAGCTGCCCAACACAGCTCGCAGCGGAGGGTATGTGGCCTCTCCTCAACTGGTCAGGCAGCAATCCAGCCGCTGCAGCAGCGCTAACACAACAGTGAAACGGCCGTGCTGTGCCTACCGACTAAACTTTGACTACTCTACTCCGATGCCTGCTAGGGGTTGGCGTGATGCCCGAGTTGTTCGTTTTCCCCAACTCTACATCCATTCACTGATAAACTAGCGGCACCTCAGGGATCCACCACAGGTTGTCGTCACATATAAGACTACAGTTGCTGCAGTACATCCCAGCAACATCGGTTGCTGGGGCTCTGCCAGCTGCAGCACGACTCTATCTACAGCCGGTGCTGGGCACCGACAGGACTGGATCAGGCCCCTCACTGCAGAGAGAGACACAGGCCTGAAGGCCGCAGGAGTCGGGCAGCCTCGCAGCCAGCAGCCCGTTCTCGCCAGCAGCCTCTTCAGCTGTGGCAGCGAGCGACAGGGCAGCCATGGACGCGGCGGAGGACATGGTGTCACTGGTGCATGCTGCCGCTGGCGCGCTGCCGCCGGCCAGCGGCCTCAGGCGGGAGCCGGCACCGTGTGCGGCAACAGGGGCCCCTCTGCTGTGGTGCGCCGCAGCACCAGCAGCGCAGCAGCCACGAGCAGCAGC
This sequence comes from Ulva armoricana, assembly GCA_032360965.1. Classification (NCBI taxonomy): domain Eukaryota; kingdom Viridiplantae; phylum Chlorophyta; class Ulvophyceae; order Ulvales; family Ulvaceae; genus Ulva; species Ulva armoricana. The sequence goes on from JAUMHO010000009.1 coordinate 3,117,052, forward strand.
CCCGCAGCCCTGGCCAAGCTCTTCACTCCCGGGCTGCCCTGCATGCGCGCGCGCCACCGCATCTGATTCAGCTGCATGGCAGCCTGATGCAGCTGCGCGTCTTGAACCATGAGGGCCAGAAAACGCGGGGTGTTGACAGACTCGGGCAAACAACATGGCCAGTTGAGGCCTCGCCACAGGTCCTCGCCCACTGTGGGCACCCTGTCAGCCTGCAGAGCTGACGCATCCGTGGCGAAGCTCGGTCACCCGGCAGCGGTGCTTCTCCGCTGCTGCTCCAGCAACGCGGCGCACATGCATGGCATGCATGTGCAGCAAGGGAATGCGACCGGCAGACTGCACGGAAGGCAGGCGCCCGGGAAGGGGGGGGGGGCTCACCAGGGTAACAATCGTGGCGAGGGTGAGGAGGTACGCGCTGTCGAGCGCGGCCGCTGCCGTTGCACCGCATCGCATCGTCGCCTGCACGCCCTCAGCCACGCCGAACACCACGGCGGAGAGCACGACCGATGTCACTGACGGTACCGACACCTCGTGCCGCATCACCTCTGCACCTGCAGCCACACGCGCCGTCGTCACCTCAGCCACTTTGCCTGTCCGAGCGCGGCAGCCCGGCAGCTGCAGAGCGTGGGCCGGCGGGGATGACGGCTCGTGCATGCTGCAGCCGCGGCAGTGGGTTGCTGGGTACGAGGCCGCCGTGGCCGGGGTGCGCCGCCGACACAGGCGGTGGCAGGGAGTGCCGGCGGTGGAGGGTCGGTCGCAGCGGCGGTGGAACACATCGGATTGGCTCGCTGGCAAGTGCGAAAGCCGCAACGGTTAATCAGAGGCAGCAGCGCAGTCAGGCGACAGGGTGGGCCGGCGACCGTGTTGCATGACCGCCATCACGGTTGGGGGGCAGCTAGCTGAAGATGGGTCAGGATGTGTCGGCTGTGTGCAGCGCCGTCGACCGACGCACACAGGCGCGCAGGGGGCGCGGGGCATGCCTTCTTGTAGGATGAGGGCGAGAGCCAGGACCGGCAGACAGGCGATCGCATGCCTCATCAGCGCACGCGCCGCTGGGGGAGGCTGTGGAGCGTGCGCGGGCTCTAGAAGCCTCTTGAGCGGGGCGACGGGGAGGATGTTGAAGATGCGGCCTGAGGTGGCGTGCTCCCGAGCGTCTACGAGCGTCAGCGGGGCGTCTTGCAGCGCCTGCCAGACGCTATGAAGCGCCCTGACAGCCACCCAGAGCATGGTGAAGGTGGCTGTGGCTGCCGTGGGCCTCGGGTGGGTGAGGAACTCGATTGTGGTGCCACCGGTGGCCACAAACAGGGCAGTCTGCAGACATGCGGCCGAGGTTGGGCCAGGGTGCGAGGGGCTCCCGAGGAGGTGGTGCAACGAGGAGGCAACTCGTTGCGTGGGGGTGGGCATGTTGATGGCGATGCACGAGGAGGCAACCCGGGGCTGCGGATGCCGTGAGAACAATCCATCATGAACCAGTGCGGATGGCGGCATTGCCCCAGTGCCAAGCAGCATCACTCCACGTTCCGAGCCTGACATGCTTGTGCTGCTGGGCAGGCGTTCGCACCAGCTGGCGGGGGTTGCAAGGGGATCCCAGGGTCGAGTCCAGGCTCCTGCCCCACACTGCAAATCTGGAGGCGAGCGGCCGGAGAGCAGCCGAGGCAACGGACGTGAAGGTGACCACGAGGAGCAGAGAGCCCTTGTGTAGGCTGGAGAAGAAGAACACCATCTCCAGGCTTTCTAAAACGGCATGTGGCCCAGCGGTCCAGAGCTGGGGCATTGAGATTCTTGGCACGTTTACCATTCCCAGCCACTTGAGCAGGCAAAAGATCCCTACTAGCGCAGCTTGGTGGCAAAATACCATCAACTTGGGGGCCCCCAGGTGCGCCATTGCATCCTGAACTCCAGCTCTCAAATGGTCCAGCGAGTTGTTGTGCTGGCCACGCACCCCACAGTGTGAGGGCCAGGTAGATCGGCAAAACATAGGCAAATCAATCTGAGTAGAATGCCGCTGCTGAACGCGTACCTTCAGGAGCAGCACAGACAGCGCCTTGCAGAGGACGCATGCTGCCAGCAGCACATACACCTTTGAGCCTTCAATCAAACTGCCCACCGCAGCCAAGTCGGGATCGTGTGGAGGTAGTTGAACACGCCTTGCTTCAACTTGTTTCAGAGCCTTGGAGATTCGAGCCCTCGCAGCTGACTGCACGGCCTCCGACGACGTCTGCGGTGTTGGAATTCTGGAGCGATCCGTCTTCCGAGGCTCACCACACACACTCTCGCTTGACAGCTCAGCCGCCATGGATTGGGAGTTTTAAACCAAATCCATAATCCGCATGTTCCTAGTCGTTGTCCGACCACACTGGCAGACGCTGGGGTGTTGGACTTCCAACCAAACAACTGACCACCCTGCCGAACGCAGCACGAGAGACATACTCGTACATTCTCACAACTGTGCACTTTCACATGCAGAATGAAAGATGCATCAAGCTTTCGCGTGATGATTCATGCCTGGAACATGTGTCGAGCTCGCGAGCATGCCGAGGTGGACGATGACCTGGTCCTTGGGCGGGTCTGGACGCGGCGACGACTCAGCGCGCGTAATCGCGTGCCGACTGTGAACACCTCTACTTCATACCACAGCCGAGAATGGCCGCCAGGCATGCGTGTTCGTGCAACGTTGGAAGTTGTAGGCCTGTGTTTGCCACACCTCGCTTCAACGGGCGCTGACAGCCACCAGTGCCGGTGCGTCCGCCCACGTTGCACGGTGCGATGCGGAGAAGGCCACCGTCCAGCCTCTTGCGACGCCAACCATGTCCAAGAAGGAGCACCTTCACACATGCTAGCACCATGCACGCGACGTAAGGCCGGCCAAGACCACACCGCTGTGGGCTTGTACTCTATGTCGCGACGGGCGATCAAGTGCATGTATTCGAATCTGAATGCCAACAGCCGCTGCAAGCAGTCCAACGACACAAACGCTCGCCAGCTTCCTCAGCCCATGGAGGTGATAGTCACACGGCCGTACAAGCCGGCAGCGTTACACTGAGAGTAAGGCGACGACCTGGCATCGCCAAGGCCTAGGTGCAAAGCACGAGCCCGCACAGCCAGGCACCGCATTTCACAAACATGGCCGCCATCTCACCCAGACCATGTCCCCAGGAAGGCACACGAAACATGCCCGCACTGACCCGCCTGATCGCTCCCAATGCGCTGAAGGCACCAGGCAAGACTGTGAAGCACACTACTCCTGAAAAGAGCTGTGGCCGCGTGGAACTCCGCATGCCTTAGAAACCTGCATGCAAACCCCATCACCGCCGGGCATGCTTGGGTGGCGGCAAGTGCTTGGGTGGCTGAGGCGGAGACGCGGACACCCGCCTAAGCGGGGGGGAGCCGCACACGCCGGCCGCGAATGGGATGGGGATTGCGGAGGGACAGGGGGCTGCCAGGGGAGGAGGGTGTGCTGGCAGCGCAGCGCAGATGTACAGCATGGCGCACTGCACTGGCAGGAAGATGCTGTGCATGCATGGATAATGTTCTAAACCTCGGTCCACAGGCCAAGACCGCAGATGTCCCCTCTCGCGGCAACTACCAGTGAGCCTGGGGCCCAACACGCACGGCGCACGGCACACAACGGTCCTGTTGTGAAGTCCCTGGAACGTAGTTGCTAGACCGCCCCCAGTGGCCTCTGGCGCACAGCATGCACCACATGCGTGCAGCGAGTGTCAATGTGGCGGGGCACTCCCATGATGCACGACCTAGGCGTACTGTAAATCTTGTGTTGTTGGCAGCTCTTGGCGGCCACCAGCCTGGCGTATCCCGTCTATCATATGAAACTCCAGTATTGGCGTTGTGTGTTTGTGGCTCCTTGGCCATGTCGTTTTGCTAGGCAAGGTCTCCCGATTCGGCTGAGTACTATGATCAGAGCGGAGCTGCACCTTGGCAGGCATTGAGAGTGGACTGGGCTGTGCAGGTACACAGTCCCAGGTGTTGCGACGACAACATCAAGAGGTTTCCCCTGGATTTGACCCGATACAAATGACACTGCGCTCCGCGCCGCTGGCAGGTGAGGACAAGGAGGAGGAACACCATCCTACATACCAGCATTGTACTGATTGCACAATGTAACACGGTGCAGACCACTCACTCATTAACACGCGCTCCTGACATATCCCGCACCATGCATCGGCACGCCTCGTCTGGTCATTGCAGCTTGCCACTCGCAATACCACCGCATATGTCAACACAGCTGCATACCACCTTGACAAATGTCCTCCGCAACGCACTGCTCGCCCACAGCAGTCGCCTCAGACACCGCATGCCTGCGCACTCGCCGTGCTGCACTGTGAGTTACAAGTTACTACCGCTGCAGAAATCTACGGCTTCCCCATTGTGTTGCCCATTATGATACACGCATTGATCGAGGTCATGAGCCACGCTCGCCCGCAGGAGTTGCCCTCGGCACATGCAAGGCGTGTGGCTAGCGCCACAGCGCCCCTTTGCATCGTGCCCCCGCCACGGCCACACCCGCGGGTGCCTCTCGCCTCGGTCCTGACCAGCCCGGCGACCTCATCGCCGCACCGGCTACACCATCCCCAGCCGCGCGCCGCTTATGCCATCGCCGGCGCCTTGGCCACGCCAGATTCGAGGCCCACCAGTTGCTCAGACAGCTCCCACACCAGCTCTGCCTTGGTAAGGTCCTGCACAACCACGTGTCCTCGACGCAGCCACATGCACAGTGGAACCCCCGACGCCGGCCTGAGCAGTTGTCAAGACAGCATACACACATGCACCACGGCGTCGCTCTCACCTGGCTGAAACCGGAGCAGGAGAAAACAGGCATAACGGCAGACGTTTGGCTGAGGTACACAAGGTGGGCCACACCTGTGCCTCCTCCGAGAGGGTGTTGACAAACGGCTCGGAGTTGTTGTCCCAGCTCCAGTACACGCCCGACTTGGAGTATGCCTTGTCACCCACCACCGACGCGAGCCGGCGGCCTGCCTCATCCTCCGACACGTACCCCTGAGTGATGCTCTTCTGGAACTTGGGGAAGAGCACCTACACACCATCCCCCTCTCACAACCCTGACACACACTGTATGGGGTGCACACCTCAGGCAATCTGCCGAGGCCGCACCGCGGCTGCGGAGCCTACTGCGCAGAAGAACAGGCACAACAGCACGCTCGGCGGGGCGGCGGCGCACCTGGAAGGCCTTGACGTGGTTGCGGAAGAGGCCGGTCTCAGCGATGCAGCCGGGGTAGAGCGTCGCAAACGTGACACCGGTCTTGTCATGGAATCGGCGGTGCAGCTCCAGCGTCGTGAGCATGTTGCACACCTGCACCACTGCCACGGCTTGCCCCTCGATCACAGCACAACACGCTCACACAAGCAGCAGTGGGGGGCGGCGGCCGCACCTTGGCGTCCTTGTACGCCTTGGGGGCCTCCCACTCGCCGCCGTTGATCATGACATTGGGGTACTTGAAGCCCGCCTTGAAGCCCTCGAGGTTGCCGAGGTCGGCCTGTGGGGGGATGTTGCCGGCCAGTGTGTTGCGGTTGCCCGTGATAGACCCAATGATCACCATCCTGCAGCACCGCACACCCACCTTCAGCGCGTCGCATCGCACCCCACCGCACAGCATGCCTTCTGCGGGCACAGCTGAGGAGCAGCGCAGGTGGCGGGGACCTGAGCAGGTTGCCTGTGGGAGTATGTGCTCTAGGCGTAGGCGAGGGTGAGAGGGGACAGGGTGGCCGCACCGCTTCCAGTCGGACTTCTCAAGATCAGGGAGGAGCGTGTTGGCGAGGAGGAAGTGGCCAAGGTGGTTGACAGCGACCGACAGCTCAAAGCCCTCAACCGAGAAGGACGGCTCGGGGTCGACCGGGAGGTAGACGGCCGCATTGCAGACGAGGGCATCCAGCTGGCGGCCCGTGGCGCGGAAGTCCTCGACAAACTTGTTGACCGACTCGAGCGAGGCGAGGTCGCACTGGATGTACGTGAAAGCGTCGCGGGGGATGCCAACCTGTCGGGCCTTGATCTGCACGGTGTGGGAGGGCGGGGTTAAACCCCGCGCAGAGTCCGGAGAGGAGCCGGCGAACGTGGTGAGCATGAGCCGCGTGCGCGACGGCGCGAGGCAGGTGCCACTGGTGTGCAGGATGGCCGCATGCATGTGCGGCCGGATGCTTGCCGATCTGGGGCTCATGCAGATGCTAGCAGACACGGCAGGTGAGCACAGTGCAGGAAGGATTGGCCTGCATGTCTGTTGGTTGCAGCGTGGCAGGGGAAGCAGGACTGGCGCGCTGTTCAGTTGTGACAGTTGCACCATGAGGGCAGGTGGGCAATGGTGGATGTGTACGGGGCCGCTGTCTTTGGGAATGCTGGCCTTCGAGTGTGTGCAGATCGTGAGGCATGGGGGAGGTGTACCAGTGTCTTGGAGTAGTCGCGGTTGGCCATGATGATGTGCCAGTCACCCGAGTTGGCCAGATGCTTGGCAGCATGCAGACCCAGGCCTGAAGAGGTGCCTGTGATGATGGCGGTCTTCTTGCCAGAGGATGCAGCTGACCCATTTGTTGCCCTCGTTTGCAGGCGGGTGAAGGCCTCTGCACAAAGTCGACCTCAGAGCTGATGATCCACGCATGACGGCCGTGCTTAGGATGAAGATGGACACTGAATTAGTTGCTGTGGCACTGGCACGGATCGTGTACCGCAGGCAGTTGCTCCGCGCGCTTGACCCCGTTCACAACACCAAACGCGACGTATACAAGCATCGGGCTCCAGAATCCGGCGTGCGGACAACAAAGACTCACATTTACTACAGTTACAGACAGTTGTTATGCTACTTGTGAGGGCACCGAGCGAGGTCGTCGCCGGTAGGCCATTCAACGACCGCTGCCACTCGGCCAGCAAACCACGTTGACTGGCATGAACACCATGTGTGAAGAAATGTGGTTTGTATAAATGAGTGTCTTACATCCGAGCGCAGGCAAGCTGGTGGCGCTTGAAGCCAACGGGCCCGGCGTCGGGGGGAGATGCCCAGATTTGATGTACGTCGAACAACGTCGAACACACGCCGTCCTGTCACAAGGCACTGACTTCGCACCGCGTACAGGCCTTGTTTGGAGCAGTTGAACACTGGACACCTTTGACTCGGCCTTGAGAGCAGGGCGGGCGGATGGGGCCTGCATTCGTTCCGAGATGTCGGCACGTGCCAGTCAGTCGAGGGTAACCTCGGAACGGAACACATAGGAAGGCCCACAAGCTCCGCACGAGTGAAGTAACACTTAATTGTTTAAATAGCAGATGTCACCTACTGCCAACTAAAAGTATGGCGGGAGTGATTGGACAGGCGACAGATCCCCCGCCGAGCATATCTTGCATCTGCGCAACCAAATACTATAGAAAACGGCAGAAAAATAGCACGCGGCTGCATTACCACATTATTTACCTTTTACGTGAAGTGAAAAGCTTAAAGTTGCACTTACTCGAGCTTCAGGCGACAGATACGGGGCAGAACACTCCCCGTCAACCTACGACCCAAGCCAGCATGTGCGAAGCCCGCGCAGCCGAACATGGTCAATTACATACATTATGTACTGCTATGGCATGCTTTGAGAGTCCAGGACGCACCCGGCCAAAGGCCTTACGGGCGGGGCAGGCTGCCTGCTTCATGGAGACGGATGCCTTCATTGTATTTGAATAATGTAAGGAGTAAGTAATGAGCTGTATTCCTGGTACCTACTCAGTGGAAACGACACAGGCTGCTTGGTGCGTGGGCCTAATATGTTGTGAGGAGCATTCGCTGTGTCGGCGCCAAGCTGCGTTCTCTTTCCGGGAAAGCGCTGCAACAACGCGGTTTTAGATCTGCGCCATGATACGCCGCCACCACTGCGCCGCCTCATGAGCCATCTTGGATAACTTTGTGCTCACACCCTCTCGGCCATGCATGGTTCTAGGGTAGAGAGTCGCTGCAGACCATGGCCTTCTCTCCAGGTCTGCGGGCACAGCAAGACCTCCAAGTCGGTCCTTTGACTACATCTGTGTACTAACGCACTTCCAGCGATCGGAGATTGCTGTAAATGTTGCCATCAAGGCCATTCTGCGTCACCAACAGATCGGGTGGCATCTGGCTCAGGATCTACGCGAGGTCTTGAACACGTGTTCATGCATTATGCCGTCCTTTCACGCGGTGCGCATGAACCACACCGGATGGAGCCGGCATGGCAGTCGGAATTGAGAGCTGCGCGCACAGGGCTCCGTAAGATGACCTGCGGAACAGGTGCCGTAGAAGCAGAGCTTGCATGGTAACTTTTCATTTGTTGATCAACTGTTCTAGCTATCACCTGTTCTAGCTTCCATTACCAGTGCAAACGTGCGCTTCGGTGTGGCACCATTGCTTGGCTGTAGACGTGGTCATGCAGGACAAGTTTCGCTGACGATGGTCAGGACGAAGGGATGGTCGTCGAGCCGCCGTTAACCACGCAATGGAGTGCCATGGGGCTTAGCACCGTAGATTTGTCTTTACTACGATGGACACGCGCGCAGGATCGCCGGACTCGATGCGCCAAGCCAGCGTACGTAACTCGAGCAGCTGCAACACCGCCACCAGTCCATTGAAGTGGTTCAAAGTGTCAGCTTTAGACATCATGTTTATCCTGCTACATGTCACGTGGGTGGTGGTACCGCATTGTGCTGCAGAGCTGAGAAACTTGCCTCCGCGTGCAGACGGTCGCCAGCAACGCATACGCTTGCGCTCGGTGGCGAACTGACACGACGGGTCTCCGACATTCATAGCACAGCTACGAGATAGATTTCCTGCATACTCCTGCTTCAACTTCCGGGGAGTCTAGGATCCGACCATGACCATTCCTGAAGCAATCCCTCACACCGATGCTGTCAATGGCTTGAATGAGCCACAGCCATCCGATCCTCCGATTCTGCCACCCCAGCTTGACATTGCTACCGCCAATTTTTCACACACTTCCACCGCTGAACCTGATTTTACCAGTCTACTGTCTCCTGTCCTGGGCTCTTCCCACCAGTTCTCTAGGCAGCCATCACAAACCTCACTCGGCGTGTCCCTGCCCAAGGCCGATGCTTACGTATCTTCATCTGGACGCCATGGCAGCCTGGCTCTGTCTCAGGTGTCATTGGGGTCCTACGAGAGACCTCCGCTACCTGATGGAGCTCCCTCTGTGGCATTCGCTGCTCCTGTCCCGCCAGAGTCAGAAGCTGACTACCCAGACCGAACTGAGTCACCAAGACTACCTCCAGCCGCATCTGACCCCGGTTTGGCAGGTCTGGCCCAGGCCTTTGCATCAACAGCAGGTCCGCACGTCTCCAAAACTGCGCTTTCGCTGACATGCCACCACGCCAGCACGGATGGACACTCCCACTCGCCCGCGCACGCACCAAGGCACCACCTCCCACCAGGACATGCATCCAATGCATACATTCAGGCACCTCTTGCCTCTGTCTGGCCTGCCAAACCCAGCGACCGCCCCACATCACACGCTGCTGCTGCGCCGCGATGGTCGCACCTCCCAAACCTGCCACGGCCGCCGATGGCTTCAGAAGAGTGTTTGAGCACGCATGGGGACGAGTGCAGGCTCGCCACCATCCTACGGGCCCGCACTGCTGCGCCAGGCGCCACCGCCCCTGAGCGCCGACACCTACGCACGCCTGCTACACGCCCTGCTGCTCCGCTGGACCCCCTCAGGCCCCGAAGACCTGCTGCAACGGCTTCACCTCTGCCAGCTTGTCCAGGCCCTGTTCAAGGTCCGCCCACCGCCCCCTTCTTGCATGTGCATGCATGCACCAGAATTCCACGCAGCCTGCCGAGCTGCCCCCCCCCGCCAGAACTCGGCCGAGTGTGCATGCGTGTGCGCAGGTGCCAGAGGCTGCGCATCGCGAGGCCGTGGCCGCGGCGCTTGCGAGCAACGCGCGGATCGTGCCGGACCTCCGTGGCCGCCTCGCGGCGCTGCAGGCGGCGCAGAAGCGACACTCCGTCGCCCGGCCCTCCATCCCGGCGACAATGCTGAACCTGCAGCCCCTGCTGCTGGGCCCCGAGCAGTTCGAGGCGGCCGGGGGCGGCACCGAGGCGTACGGTGAGTGGCTGCGGGGCGAACTCGAGCGCACCGAACGCGGCATTGCGGTGCAGCTCAAGGGCCCGGAGTGTCAGGCTCTGGTGACCGTCGAGGGGCTGGCTGCCAAGGGCCTGCGGGCCGGGCTGCGGCAGCGCGGCAAGCTCGCACGGTTCACCTGCTGCGCAGCGCCTCTGGCGGCTGTGGAGCTCGACGCCCTGTTCTTCAAGATCTGGGTGGCCGCATCCGGAGAGTCGGCTGCCGCAAAGCAGTGCGCTCTCACTCGCCTCTGCTCCACCGGTGGCAGTGCCTGCTGCTTCCCCTGCGGCATCGCGACACACTCTATCCTGTTCGGGCTGCAGCTTGCACAGAAGCGCAAGCACCTGCATACCGTCTGGCTGCAGGGGCTGGTCAGGTCCGCAGCTGCCGCCGTGCATCGCCATGCCGCTTTCAGGCACGTCCGCGGTCCATGTCGCTGGCACCCTGTGATGCCGGGTGGCCATGTGCAGAGCGACGTACACGATGGATGTGGATGGCAGCACCGAGGCAGGCCGGGGCAGAGCGGCGTGGCAAGAGCCGATCCACGAGTTCACCGCGAGCAGCACCAACGCGATGCTGTGCTTCGAGCTCCGCAACCTGCGCGACCGCTCCGACGGCGCCCGCGGCCTGCTTGGCAAGCCCGGTAGCCGCGCCATCTTCGACTCCCTGGGCTCGGTGCGCCCCCCGCCAGCCCACACCGCCCTGCGCAACCATGCATGCTCTCGTCGAGGAGCCCTCCGCCACGCTGGCCGCCACGAGGCCCACCTGTGCCCTGTGGTGGAGCACCAAATGGCACCGCAGGGACACATGTGCTCGCGGGCCTGGCCGGGAGGCTCGGACCTCTCGCATGCGTCTCACAGGTGAGCGCTGTCTGCACTGATATGACCCTCGGGGTAGTAAGTCGTGAGGCCGTACAGTGAGTAGTTTAGGCGTCAGTTACTGTATCGCTTACTTGCCGCTCAACTGCCCGGCGTGACTACTATGAGAAGTTTTGATGATACACATGGTCGCCGACAGTGGTGCACATCGCTACGCGAGAATGCAAGGTCACAGGGAACAGCCGAGTATTGTGCAACCGGGTGATGAGGGAACGCAGCCCTGACCGGTTGCAAGATGTGGATCTCGGTGCTGGATGAGACCGGTGCAATGACAGCCACACAGAGCCATTGGCAGCCACACGGCTGTGTCCATCTGCGGTGACTAGTGCTCAAGGCCTTGTCAGCTCATGACAGCACTGGCGCTGGCAGACATGAGTCAAGTGCGGCGGCGCGCTGTGGCTGATGTCCCGCCTGTTCAAGGTATGTCTGTTTCGTTCATCAGGCTGCCTCGTGCAGGTGGCAGTGAGACTTGCAGACCTGGAGGAGGCGGGGCCAGGCAAGCACCTCTGCAAGGTCACGCTGCTTGAGTGCACCGCAGACGGCACGGCTACAGCCCCCGGGCCAGCCCACCGGCCAAGCATCAGCCTCGGAACCCTGCCGGCCCCCACACCGGACCCCCCCACGAGCCCCCGCGCGTCGGCCCGCAGGGGCGAGCGCCAGAAGATTGTCGGCACGTTGCAGTTTGTGTTTCACGCGCTCGTTGATCGCCGGGCCGCCGAGGGGGGCCCCGGTGCCGCCCACGGCACAGCCACGGTGGCAGACTCCAAGCTCTCCAAGCAAGGGGAGATCGATGGGGATGAGGTCACTGGAATCGAGCTCCCAGCGCACCCTGTCACCGGGTTCCCAGGGCTGGACGAGGGCGCCGAGTCGAGCGGTGGGCCTCCGAGAGTGGCTCTGTCAGTCGGGCTCAAAGTGTTGGCCATGCACAGTGTTGACCGTGTCACAGTGCCGGCCAACCCTCCTGTCCCAGCGTCTGCAAGCTGTCCATGTTCTGAGTAGCAGCTGTCGGCGGCGGCTGTCGCCTGTGCTAGGGTGCAAGAAACCCCTTCCAGCCCAGAGGGCTGGTTGATCGAGGTCCCATCACCGGCAGTCTTGTTAGAGGCACCATGTGGTGATGGCTGGGCTGTTTGGCACCGTGGCTTGTCTTGCTGCAGGCTTCCCGAGGCCAGACCCGCTTGCGATGACACCCAGGATCCGGAAGTCCGCGCAGGGTGCGCAGACGCGCGGCAGCACCAACAGCGTGGGCCGGCCAGCGGCACCGGCGAGCCCGCACGACTCGCCAGGTGGCACGCGGCGTTCCGGCCCGGAGGCGCGGCACGTCTTCAGGCGCTCCCGGCGGTCTCTGCGCGGGTCCTTCCGGAGGCGCGCGTCTCCCGCGCCGCGGCGGCCTGACGCCCCGTTGACACCAGACGCCGCCAGCGCTGCCATGACGGAAGTCTTCCAGCATCTGCTTGAAGCCTCACAGGCGCAGGCTGGCCGCGGTGGTGGTGGTGGTGGCGCGGAACGCAGAGCGCCCGACACCGAGGCCGCCAGCACGTCCGGACTCACTGCTCTGCTGGAGGACCGCCTGCAGGACATTGCCGGTACGTCGTTATCCTTACCGCACTGTGGCTCGCCCCCCCCCCTCTTCGGTATCGCAGGCCCTCAGCCCCTCTACCATTGCAGGGCTGATGCCGCCGGGCGGACCGACCGACGCCGTTCTGGAGCTGTGCAAGCGCCCCCAGCTCCACCTGCCGCCGCCCTGGGCGATCATGCTCCTCACGCTCCTCGCCTGTGCGCTCCATGTCCGCCCTGCTCAGCTCCTGCTCCTGCTGGCCGCAGCGGCCTCCTCCTGTCCTCGCCTCTCAGCGATCGACCCCACCTTCCCAGGCCGCCTGGCCGCCTACACCCTCGCCGCCAGGCCGCTCGCTGCGGCCATGCGTGCGGGCGCGCTCACCACCGGCGAGACCGCCGCGCTCTCCCGCGCTGCCGCTCCGCTCCTCACGGAGGCCGCGTGGGCGCTCGACCGAGTTCACGGCGCAGTGCTCGCGCTGCACGCACAGCACGGCGCCGGCATGCTGCGGACTCTGCTCGCCGCGGTGTCACTGTCGGTGCAGTACGACGAGGAGATCGTGGGGCTGGCGCCGGTGGTCGCGCCGCACGTGCGCGAGGCCGTGGAGCGCCGCATGCTGCCGCACATGGACCTCCGCAGCGTGGGGTCGCGCTTTGCGGCTGTCCCGGTGCTTGTCGACGCCCTCGCCACCATTCTGCACGACCTCCCGCTGGAGGCGGCGGTGGCACAGGAGATGCCGCAGGAGCTACAGATGGTGGAGGTGTGCCGCCCCGCACCGCCCGCGCGCCTGTGAATCGGATGCCGCATGCTGCCCTCAGACACTGCCGCTGCACCGCCCGGGACGCTCAGTCGTGCCTCCCGCTCAGCGCTGCGACACGCACGCGCAACGCGCAGAAACCACACGCGGCGCCAGGTGCCGCTGCGGAGACATGCGCAGCTGCGCGTGCAGGTGTCGGCGAGCGTCCGCTACGGCATGGTGACGCAGTGCCTTGAGCGGCTGTGGGGGGGCGTCGGCGAGGCGCACGATGCGGAAGACGGAGAGCCACTGCTGTACGACGGCCTGCTGCAGCAGCTGGAGGAGCGGCTGCTGCGCGTGCACCAACTCATGCTGGAGCTCGGCGTGTCCACGTTGCCAACCGTCGAGCCCCGGCCGCAGCCCGCCGGCGCTGCTGCCCGAGAGGACTTTGGCCGCGTGACGTACATCCCATGCAAGGTCCGTTCCCGCTCGGTGCACGCGTGGACACACCACCAGCTGCTGTTGCTGGGGATTCTGGTGCGACGGTGTCAGTTCACAGGGTTCAAGGTGTCCGCCGCGACGCGGCTTGTGCACGGCATGCGTGGGCGTGTGGAGGGGCATCACGCAAGTGCTGCGTGGGGTGTACAGGGCATTCCTCTGGTGGATGTGCCAACGCTGCTGGCGCCGGTGGTGATGGCATGGATCTCTGTCGTTGGCGTGAAGCTTGAGGGCGTCGCGGCATCGTACGTCGCGGCGGACGCCCAGGCGCCGTCGCCGCGCGCGTGGGCGCCTCTGTCGCGGGTGCGCGGCTTCCTCTGCTCCTCGTCGCTCGTGGACACGTTCCACGCCGTCCTGACCACCGTCGACGCCGTCGCTGCCCGCGCCGTCGCGCCGCAGCCCCGCTTCGTCGCCGTTCTGGCCGCCGAGGCTCTCGCGGCGGCCGCCGGCGGCGCCGCGAGGTGGTATGCCAGCGCGGTGGAAGCGGCGGCGCTCGCCGACCTGCGGCCCGCGGCCGAGGCCGCCGCCGCCGCCTCCACGCTGCCGCCGGCTGGCCGTGCGTTGCTCTCGGCGCACCTCGACACGGCCACACCCGACGACGGCCTCCCAGGCACTGCACCGCACGCCGAGACTGCAGCTACCGACACGCAGGTGCGCCTCCCTACCCCACATCGCTCGCATCGGCGCTTGACTCGCCTCCTTCTCCCTGGTCGCCTCAATCGAACACAGGGACAGCACTGTTTCCCTGCACACGCCGTCAGCAGCTGGTCCTCCACGGTGCGCACGGACGTCCCACGTCGAGTTGAGTGTGTGCAGGACACATCATGGCCGCCCATCATCCGGCGCGAGCTTGCGGTGAAGCTGAACAACCTGCTGGAGGCCGCCGTGCGCATTGGCGTTGTGGAGAAGCAGGTGGCGGTTCACCTGGCGCGAGCGGGGGACCCGCTGCGGGGCGGCCCTGGCCCGGCAGCCACTGCGCCCGGGCCGGCTGCATTCACCGGCCGCATGCGGCTGCAGGGCGCGAGCGGCCGCAGCCTTCAGGTGTCAGTGCAGTCCCTCGACGACACTGTGGACGACCTGTCGTTCATGAGTGATGCCGTTGATGGCGTCCGCGACAAGGTACGGCACTTCAGCGCGGCATGCACGCGAGCACTTGTCTCTGCCCGGACGCCTTTGCTGGCATGGGATGCGGCGCTGGTGTCAATCGGAACTGAATCAATCGGTCGGGTATCCGGAGGGGCGCCTGGCAGCCGGTGGAGGTGCAGGGGTGCCCCGGGGACGGTGTGAGGCGGTGGTTTCTGGCTTCGACCCATGGTGGCGATGCATGCAGGCGGGGCCATGGCCCGAGGCGGTGGAGCAGCTGCCGGCGAGCGTGCAGCACGTGTTTGCGGAGGCCGCCGACAACGTTCGCCGCAGCCGGCTGACCGTGCTCACGGCGGTCAAGCACGCGTTTGCCGGCATGTTCACGCACGAGATGACGGCGGCGCTGGCGCGGCAGAGCCGCTCCTCGTCCAAGGCGGCCCCGGCGCCGGTGAACCCTGAGGACGAGAGCCTGGCGGCCTCGGCGGAGCAGACGCGGTCAGGGGACGGCAGCTACAAGGCGGTGCTGAAGACGGTGGCCGCGTCCGTGACGTGGGGGCGCTCCAAGACGGCTGTGAGCGACGCCGGGGGCGGCCACGAGGCGCGCGCCGCACAGGTGGTGGAGGCCGACGCGGGCTTGAACTCCGAGGCGCTCGCAGGCCTGCTGGCCACCATCAACCGCGAGTTCCAGGTGCGCCTGGCCTCTGCTGCTGCGCCCTGCCGCACCGTCTCCCGACGACCTACGCCGAGCCGGTGGCCACCGCGGTGACCCGGAAACCGCCGCATGCAGTGGAATGACCTGCTTCACCAGCAACGTGTCGGCAGTGCAGCCGCTGCGTGGGTTCACAAGCGTGCACGGCATGTGAGAGTGGCCAACCCCGGGAGGATGGTGCAGTGTTGGGCACGTCGCGCGCGCGGCGGACACGGACGATGGCATGGCTGCAGGTGATGAAGGAGTCGCTGCTGCCGTCGCTGTTTGCAGACGTCCAGGCGGTGCTGTGGCACGCCGCCATCGAGTCGATCGAGGCGCTGCTGCTTGCGTCCGCCCCTGGCCAGGCGCCCCTGTCCTTCGCGCACGCTTACGCGATGCGTGCTGCGCACCTCGTGCTGCGCGACCACTTCCACGCCGCCGGGGCCGGCCTGCCGCTGCGGCGGCTTGACGACGCCTCGCGGCGCGCGTCGAGCCTCTTCCAGCTCTTCATGGGCCCCACCGCGGCCCTCGCGGCGCTCGCGGACGATAGCGGCGTGCCCGCGGCGATCGGTTTTTCCGAAGCCTCCGGTATCCCGTTCGAGCTCGGTATCATCCGCTCGCACTTTGTCGGACGGACCTTCATCCACCCGACCCAGGACCGGCGCGACCTGTCAGTGCGCCGCAAGCACGCGGCCAATGCCGCGGTGGTCAAGGGCAAGCGCGTCCTCCTGATCGACGATTCAATCGTGCGCGGCACGACCTCACTGAAGATCGTCCGCATGATGCGCGAGGCCGGCGCCGTGGAAGTGCATTTCCGCTCTGCCTGTCCGCCGATCAAGCACCCCGACTTCTATGGCATCGACATGGCCGGACGGGCCGAATTGATCGCTGC
>JAUMHO010000009.1:3135941-3171726 GCA_032360965.1 Ulva armoricana
CGGACGCCGCGCCAGGCGGCGGCCGCCGGCCGCCGGCGGGGCCCGTCGTGGCGCAGGTGGACGTGTTCCGGCTGCTGCGCCAGCGCTCGGGAGATGAAGCGGCGCGCAGCACGCTGCAGGAGCTCGCACGGCGCGCAGTCATGAGGCCCATGCAGGTGGCTCGCTCGGCACTCTGCGCAACACATGCCTGCAGTCAATGTCTCGTGTGCTCAGCGGTACCTTCCTTGCACCGTCCGCTGCTCCGCGTGCGACCTCGGTGTGCTCACGTGCTGTGCGTGCCCAGGTTCTGTTTGGGCTGCCAGCGTCGGAAGACGTGCTGCAGCGTGTGGACTGCCGGCTGGTAGACCACAGCGTCAACGGCACGCTCTTCCTCGCGACGTCGCACCTCTGCTTTTCGTCGCTTGCGCCGCTCGCCGCCACGGCGGCGTCGGTGGCGCCTGCTGGCAGCTTCTCGCTGAAGCGCACCAGCCTGTTTGCGGCGGGAGGCGTCGCCCAGCCCAACGTGACGCTCGTCGCGCGCCTCGCCAAGGTCCGCAGCATGGCGCAGGGCTTCTCCAAGCGTTCCCGGTCCCTCGTGTTCACCCTCGATGACAACTCCCAGGTTCGCCGCCCCTCCCCCCACCCTCCGTCTGCGCCTGCGCTGACCCATCTGGCCCTCCCACAGTCAGGCTCACGCTGGGGAATGATTCAGCAAGGCATCCCACCGCGCTTGGCTGCAACGAATCATCCCCTGTGCAGCTGCCATGCACGTGCAACCCCGTGCTCCACGTGTTGACCCCAGTCTGCTGTGTGTGTGGCGGGGGGTGCACGGCGGCGGGCGGTGACGCAGGCGGCGTGCAGGTGGAGGTCGCCAACTTCCGGAGCGCTGAGACGCGCGGCATGTTTGAGGAGGCGGTGCGGCTACACGTGCTCGGCTGCAACAGCGCGCTCGACCGGCAGCTCCGGGGCGTCGCCACCACCGGCACCACGCCGTCCGCGCTTCGGCTGCCGCCCGGCGAGGCCGTCCTGCGGTCGTACGCATGCGCGCTCTACGCCCTCGTGCGCAACCGCCACGGCGCGCTGCACGTCTGCCGCTCCCTGCTGCTCTTCTCCGGCCGCGAGGACGCGGACCGGACGATCGTCAGGTGCGGCCCCCGGCGTGCTGTGTGCTGCGTGCTGCGGCAGGCGCACCACCCGGCGAGACCTCTCACGCAGTAGCACCCGCTTGCACACGCGCTCGGCTATGACCCCGCCCCTGTGATCAGGGCCCGCCGGCTGCACAGGCCGCCTGCGACCGAGTGCCCGTTGCCTGCATGCATGGTTCGCGCGTGGCGTGGGCTGTGGTGGCCCTTTTAATTCGGTGGCCCGCAGCAGCACGCACGGCCATGTGCGGCCCGCCGCTTGCCCTCATGCATGCCCGTAACAGGTGCTGTGGTTTACGGAAAAGTATGGCTCCGAGTTGCCACCGGCGCAAATGTCGTCGCACTGCAATCTGAGCAGACGGGCGGCCTCTGCACCGTTGGGCTGGGATGGCGTGTCACACTCCTGTGCCAGACCCGGCATGCTGCCACACCGCAACAAGGAGGTGGTGTGGTCCACTGTGTGGCTGCATGCCGGGCAGCCGCAGGGTCGCAGGCAGTGTGGCGGGCCTGGCTCCACGAACGTGCACTGTGTTCGTAGAATCGGCGTTTTTCGTGGGGTGCGGTTGCAAGAGAGCCGGGGCGTGGTTGCACCCGTCACCACTGCCCTCGTCCCGCGGCCGCGCTGCGTAGGTGCATGGCTACGTGGTGCACGTGGTGGCGGGCCGTTGCAAGGAGGGCATGCAGGCAGGGACAAGCCTGAGGGTGTCGGCGAGTGCAGGTTTGAGCACGTCGCCAGCGTGGAGATCACCAAGGGCCACTGGAGGGGGGGCCTGTACGTCGTGGTGACCTCATCCCAGCCGCCACACAAGCTGGAGGTACGGCCTCTGCCGGCGCCCACCTCGCACGTGAAGGCAGCACAGCTGCATCGGTCGCGTGAACGAGAAAGACCTGGTTGTGCATGCATGCCTGTTTCACACCGCTGCTTGCAGCAGCTGCGTCCGTTGTGTGAGGGTCATTGGTGGTGCAGTTTTGCGAGATGCCAGAGGTTCAAGCCGAGGAGCTGGTGGCGGAAATATTGAACCGGATGGGGAGAGTGTGAGGGCCCGCCGGCGTTCCGACGCCACAGGGCCTCTGCGGTGGCCACGGCCCGGTGGGATGTGGCTACTGGATCTGGAGCAGATTCCCTTTGCAAGCAAGGCAGGCTGCAACAGCGCCTCTGCCTTGGTTTCAGTGACGCTTTGAGAGAGTATAGGCTTGTGTCGGTGATAAATGTTGCATGTGTTTTGCAGTGTAGGCATTAGTAGGTG
Source organism: Ulva armoricana (assembly GCA_032360965.1). Lineage (NCBI taxonomy): Eukaryota > Viridiplantae > Chlorophyta > Ulvophyceae > Ulvales > Ulvaceae > Ulva > Ulva armoricana. Next base: position 3,138,310 of record JAUMHO010000009.1, read on the forward strand.
AACGGGTATGTCTTCTGCCCGAGGGTGGTACGCGTAGCATGCTCCCATGTTTGTTTCCCCCAACGTTGGATGGCGCTGGAGATGCTGTTCCACGAGTACTGGCTCCGTGGCAGCTTCAGACCATCAGTAGAGTAAGGTTTATACTTTGTGCGAGTCAAAACATGTGAGTGATCATTTCGTGTAACCAAGCTAGTCTCATAGGTCACTGGTGCCTGCCTACACAGTCGTCAACAGGACACGGATTCGGGTGGCCACTGTACATTACTGACAAGGAACACACGCATCATCTTGACTGCGACGGCAGGTGAGGGAAACTGTAACAAACACCGTATCGACAGTACGGGCAATCTGGTACTTTCTCATACCACAGGAAGTACTCACCATCCACTCAGACGCAGCAAATCCTTGCAGTAGCAACCAGTGGTCCCTCGATAAGTCGCGCTGACAGTACCAGTCACCACGGCAGTCACATGGCCAACTAGCCCCAGTCAGAGGCTGCCACAAGTTTGGGCGATCGCACAAGACTGCATATTGCACTGGCAGGATTACACAAATGCGTTGCGTGTCTACGCCCTTCCGCCCCGGCTTGTCTTTGTCCGCCTACGGAGCAATCTCATCCTCTTCTTCCATTTGTGTCGCTTCATTTTTGTAGCACGCTTTCGCTTCACGCTATCAGCCAGGATACTAGATGTGTGCAGACACTTGCGTGGCTGCTTTGACAAAGAACCCGGACTAATCACCGAGATGTGAGCTGCCATGGTGGCCTGGTGGCGCAGGCGTGCTACTGCTGTTTCCGCCACATACTTCATGTCTGATTGCAAGCCAATGCAGCCAGAAACAGCAAGCCTACGCCTGCCATTACTCCCACACAGCAGAGCCTGCGGATGATTCACATCTTGGCGTGAGTGTGCTTGGCCTTCAGGACTGCTCTGCAACGGCCACTGCAAGCCTGATGCCCCAAAGCGAGGTGTGCTGTGGTGACCCGCAGCTGCCGAATCAGGCAAAGGGACCCACCCCAAGTACTGATAGCTGCACGTTCGTAATGAACGTACTTGCGGACGGTGTGCATGTACGCCCACCTCAGCACCCAGCCGTGCATGCCCACACAAACGGTTCAGTGATGGACATGCTTTCTCCGCGAACACGCCGGTCAAGCGACTCAGGCATCCTGCAGCATATGATCCACCCTGATCATCTGGCGTGGAGAGCGTGATGCAAAGCAGTTGTGTTCAAGAATGAGAGACCGTTGCACTCATGAAGTCTATGAAACCGCTTCAAACATGCTCCAAAGGAGACACCCCGTCAATACAGAATTGAAAGCGCTCACCTAAACCATGATGGTATGCCATGATGTTGAGCGACCCCGATCACCTTTATCCGCTTGCTCGAGCAGCGCGCAACCTGATGCGTCAGACGCCTACATCCGTACGCATCAGCTCCAATGAAGACACTACGCACCAGAATGCTATGTGGAATGAAGAACACTCAACTTCAAGCTTGCGTGACCTGGTTCCTTGTTTCTCTTCGTGCACAATTATGTTGTCCAAAAATTGGCCACCGTGATGACCAACGTAGCGAGCGTGAATGCAAGATGGGACCGACTCGCGAGGGCGATTCTCTACGCTATGTGCGAGCGTCATGGCACGTCTGCGCTATGTTTGTTTGGTCGCGATCTCAACACAACGCAGGTTGGAACATGCATAAAGCCACTGGTCAACACTCCCAGAAGGACAGTATGAGCCCCTGCTGTAGGAACGGTTTGCCACAGAATTGTACAAAACCACACAGGACTCAAGTTTTTGGTAAGCTAGGCCTGAATCCACAATTTGGATACCAGTAAACCTTCAAGATACACGGCCCTTCTTTTTCGACTTTCCTTCCGAGACATTCCTGAAACTGGGCATATCTTGCTTCGCTCGAGCTTTTCCAGGCATTTGGATGACCACTGTCGCAGCAGGCGTTTTCTCCGGCACATCTTTTGTTTCTGGCTGGCATTCCGCTGTGTTTGACGGCAGGGCACCAGGCGGCGGACATCCGTCCCCGTCACTTTCATCCTTATTTACCAGTTTTCGCTTGCCCAAGACATCAGCCATCTCTTTTTCAGAAACGTCTGCTTTCTCTGCGGCATTAACGTCATGTTCCTGCATTCTCTTCTTGTGCTCCTCATTGATTTTTTGGACGTCTGGATTGAAATTTTGGAAAGAAATCCTCCCACTGCCAACAAACACCTCTTCTTCAACAATCACCACACATCCTTCGTCCTGATTCGACTCAAGCTGAAATCTCTCCTGCACACAGGCGCTGTTCCAACTCATGTACATGATGCTGTAGGTCGCCGTTATACGTTGGTCGCCTACCTCCTCTAACGCCTTCTTCGCTGCCTTCTCTTGGATGCTCAGCTCTTTCTTGGCTTGAGCCCTCTGCATGAATTTCAAACCCATCAGTTTGGAACTGATCTTCGGCGCCCCACTCTTGCCGACCTTTGCAGCAGCATCTGCCTGAGCCGCTGCTGCAGTGTCGGATGAAGGTGCATCCAGCTGCCCCATCGCCTGCAGTAAAGGTTGGAGGGCCCCAGCTGGCGTGTTAATCACTCAATAAAGAATGGTGTTGCTGTGTGCTGTTGCAATCAGCTACTGGAACCACGTCACAATACGGCGCTGTGTCCGTTGCAGGAGTGTACGCGGCCACTTTTGAACATTACGAGTCCATCGAGAGACACGGCGTGGCGCAAATGTGGAACAAGGGCGCCGAGTCCACAGGAAACATGGTGCGTTGAAGTGCAGGTTGCACCGTTGCATGCTTGTCAAAGGGATCCCGCGACACCTGTAGCCATGTGAAGCGGCACAATGGTGGGGATCGGGGTTGAACCTATGCAACAGGTGTAACTAGAGCCAGACTCACATGGCATGCGGCAAGTATGATCATGCCAACAGGTCGCAGGAAACCTTTCAGCGGGCTAGGACACACGCAAGGTGTTGCTGATGCGATCAGAAGTACGTGTCGTGACAATGGTTGTGCGTGCCGAAAGGGGCTGTCACACAATTGCGGCAGAAACACATGCGTCAAGTCTATGGTAGAGCTGTAGATCCTGGAATCCTTTGGTAACCGCGAAATGGGGAAGGAGGCAGAAGTGCACATACCAGTGGCCAAGCGGTCGCCACTGACACCGGTAACCTTCGTACACGCTTATACGCTACCAGCCGTATGCCTAGCACGGGTTAAATGTATGCTTGATATGCGTGGCTTATGGACTTCCTAGCACACATGTGCTGCACACTGGTCCTAGATCCTTGCCGTTGCCATTGACTAAACGAGATGTGGTGTTGCCCTCTGCTATCTCAAATCTAATTTGTTGTCACAGTTAACGTGGTCTAAACTGTGCAGAAACGGCGCCCTTTTGAGGTTGCATCGGATGTTCTCAATCCGACGCTGTGTGTGTCCACGGTGGGGATTGCAACAGGCAAATCCTTCAGCCCAGCCCTGGTGTCACCGGCCAAAGTCCACACAAGCTTAATTTCAATGCTCATTGCAAACGAGATGACCGAGGACATGATCAAGGAGCTGCTGGGCACAGGGAACTCAGCTCCGCTGATGAACTCGCTGATGCGGCCAGGTAAGTCCGCCGATCGTCTATCTGGACCGTTATGTGAGACGAGACAGGTGTCAGAAGTGGATTCAGATTTTCGTAATCGAGCCATACTCCAGGATTGTCTGGGGTGGTGGCACACAATTCCGCAGCGTCAGAGCTTGGCGGTGCAGCAGCACTTGCGCGGCAGCACGATGGGACTCCCTCCACCATGCGCCGCCTTGTTCCCGCCTCAGCCGCCGCAGAACAAGAGGCGTCCGGTGCAGCTCGGACAGTTCGTGCTAAGCATCTACCTGAACATGTGCGGCGCAAGTACGGGCCCCCCGGTGCCCTGCACCGGCCCGAGCAAGTGCACAGCATCAAGCATGTCTTTGCACCTGTTCCACCATGGTGCGACGCCCCTCCATTGTACGCCGCAGCCTTGCACGTGCAATGCATCGACAGGCAATGCCTTGATCCAGGTTCACGTGCCTTTGTAACAACAGCGACAACCCGTTTGTGCGCCACTGCCTGCAAGCAGTGCCTTTGGGCGGTGCCATGGCGAGTGGCCCCTACGATTCAGACCAAATGACGGTCGTGCCTTCCAGTGCCGGTGAAGTAACTGGGACGATCGTGAAAGGGCAGGCGCAGCGCATGGTCGACCACAGTGGCCCCGCGGCCGCTGGGAGCCCCCATGCTGCGGCCGCCATGGCCATGGCACAGCAGGCGCTGCGGAGGGAGCGGCAGCGTGCCGCCGCAGCCTCTGCCTCGGCTGTGCAGCGCAGAGCGCGCACCTCCCACTGCGCCCGCTCCTCAAAGCGCCCGCTCTCCGCTGCAGCCCGGCTGCAAGCCGGGCTGGGGGGCGTAGCGACAGCACCGTTTGTGTCCACTGGTGCACCCTTAACCCCTGCGTGTGCTGACTCACCTCCTCCCCGTCACAATCTGCAACAGAGCGGATCACTTCTGCCCTTGTTCACCTGCGACTGTTTGCAAGAGGTGGTCTGCACGTCTTGTGTCGCAAGAGGCAGTTTGTATGTCGGCGACGGGCATGCTCAACCGCCGTGGTCGGGAGTGCTGATGCTGCACTCATGTACGATCATCGCAGCATGGATGCCTCAAGTACGCTGATTGGGCACGCTGTGGACGGCAACGCTCTGTGAGCGCGTGAGTGTGCAGGGCGAGCGCAGGCGGCGAGCGTGGGCTACAACGTGACCCGCACCGGCGCCACCGCTGGGGCCAATCCTGGGCCGACTGCGTACCGGCCGCAGTGGCAGGCCCTCAGGCCTCACAGCGCATCTGCCGGGTTCGGCCGCCGGCACGCCGCGTTTGGCCGCCACGCTCAGGCCCCTCGCAGCCCCTCACCGGTGTGGCGCGCATGACCTGGTGCACCGGTGATTGCCCCTTTGCCGTTGGCGTGATGCTTCATGGAGCCGTTGACTCCGTGGCTGGCCGTGCCCGGCCGTGAGAGCGTGGTGCGTGGCTGCAGGGGCTGAGGGACGCCCGGGAGGCGCCATCATTGGCCAACAGCCGTAGAGGGGGAGTGGATGGTGGCCGCGAGGTGAGTCCAGGCGGCGCCCACACAAGCACCTCTGGGTGGCCTGCACGGGGGCCCTCGATGGCGGCCGCAGCGCCCCACGCAGACGGGCGGTCGACTGGCGCTGGACAGGAGCAGGAGGACGGTGACGGCCGCGCCCACCATGGCATGCATGCTGCAGTGTACAACCGCTGTGGCCCCGCCAAGCGCGTGCACCCGCAGGCAGGCCCGCAGTTTCCGAATGCCGCAGCCGGGAACACTGCGTGTTTCAAGGCGACGACGCGGAGTGCCCCGGCAGGCCGCGGCACGCAGGGGGGGAGCACGCCGGCTGCGGTGGGGCCGGGAGCGTATGATGTGGCATGCAGCGACGTGGAGGTCACGCTGTATGCTGTGCAGCATGACGGCGTGGCGTGGGGAGCGCCGAGGCCGGCGTCGGCGCCAGCGTGCGCGTCTCTGTCGCAGCTGCGCCGGCATGCGGCCCCTCCCGGGCCGGGCGCTTACGAGGTCGGTGCAGCAGCGGGCGGCACGACGAGGCCTCGGAGCCGGTGGTGCGACTTCAGTCGAGGCTCGTGCCGGCCTGGCTCCGCTCCGCATGCTGGGGGGGCGTCACTGGGAGGCTGCTCTGCAAGGACAGTGTGTGAGGCACGTGGCGGGGGCGACGTTGGCGCGAGAGGTAGTGAGCACCGTAGTGGGTGTGGACACATTGTTGCGGGCGTGGGCAGGGGCGTCGTGGACGGGGTGGGAGGCTGCGGTGGAACGATGGTCAGTGGGGCCTCCACAGCAGAGGGGCTGGTGGTCGGGGCGGAAGACGATGCGCAGGAGTTCATCTATGAGGATGACGGCGATGCGCTGGACTGGGGCGGCGCTGGCGGCGGCGACGAGGTGCTGGCGGCAGTGGAGGGCGCGACGTCGGCGGCGGATGTGAGGCTGGCCCTGCGGAGCGCGGCCGGGGTGGTGGCGGGGCGGCCACCGTCTGCACGGCCTCCGTCTGGGCGGCCGCCGTCCGGCTCGAGAGCATCTGGCTCTGCCCCACGCAGAGGTGCGGCCCCGGTAGTTGGCGGCACTCGTGGTGGGGTGTTTAGCATGGGAGGGCTGACTCATAATTGCCAATGGAACAAACTTGCCAACAGATGGTCGGGGGAGTTTTGTACCTTGCCACATAGGAACCACTGGAAGCTGCAGATGCTGCAGTGGATGGTCGTGGGTGTGCAGTGGGGCATCACTGGACCAGTTGCAGTTTGGATACGTATCTACACATCAATGAAGGGAAGGACCGTGCATGTCTTGAATCGGCATCGTGCATGGACATGAAGGTGTCGGTGTGGAAGAAGCTTGTTGGAAGTGGCGGCCCAGAATGAGCGTCAATGGTGGAAGCACACGGCATGCCTGAGTCATGCAGACCGCTGCGGGACATGCGAGTGGGACTGTGCAGGCAGTGCGGAAACTGCAGCAAAACTGCAAAGCAGGGCGAGCCATCCGGAAACCATCCCTGAAGAGCTGCGGGACACGCTCGACGGCGCCGACTCTGCAGAGCAGGCTTCACATGGCACGTGGGAATCGGGCATTGGCATCACAACAGGCAGCGGCAGCGCTGCCCAGCCGCGGCGGCGGCCCGTCAGCGCCGCAGAGGTCCGCAGGTCTGTCTATGAGACTCTGCATGCTGAACCAGGCGGCCCGGCGGGATGCAGACCCCGCGCCCGGTCTGCCTGCGCGCCTCTGCCCGGGCAGGCTGCAGTGCGGGGCTCGTCAGCAGGGGGCGGAGTGTGGAGGGCTGAGCGGTCACCCGGAGTCGTGACGTGGGGTTCAGCGGGGAGCGCCCCGATCGTGACAGAGGTGTGGCTGCGCTTGCAGAGCTAAATTCCTGTGCATTGCGGTACTACCTTGGAGCTGTTGCGTCGTCAGTGCGCGCGCCTGCGTCAGTAACATGTGATGCTCATTGGAGATCACGCTGACTGCTGGCATGCCTACACTGGGGCCAAGAGCCATGACCCATCGCCATTCTCTCACATCGTGAAACACCGTCCCTGTTCGTGCCTTTGTGTTTGGCTGTTGTGTCTCGATGCAAGGATCGTCCGAGCTGGGGTAACTGTGCAGCGGCCAACTAGTGCCTTCAGCAATCCGGACATGGCGGCCGAGGTGCAGCGCCTCGAGTGGCGCGCTGCTCGTGGACGAGAGGGGCGACACAGTGCCCCTGCTGCTTCGCAGCACCGCGGGAGTGTGCAGCCGCGTGCCAGAGGGACTTCAGCAGCAAGCGGCGCAAGCTCCCTGCAACCCCGGAGCCACCTTGGCGAAGGCCTCACTGCTCTAGCTTCACCTGCCAGCGCCCCCGTCAGTGCCAACAGCAGGAATCGTAGTCCGCGTCAACATGAGCGCCCACGATCGTCTCCGGTGCTGATGAGCTGGTCCAAGAACGAGAGGAGAGGATGCGCCACAGCGAAAGAGGCATGCACACCGGCGGTGATCCAAACCACACCCGCAAAGGGCATCACCATGGCCAAGAGTACACGGCAGCAGGGTGTGAGGTATGCAGGCAGACCTTCAGTGACTGCATGCGGCAACAATGTGGCCCTGTTGCAGACCAAAAAGCTGAGCACACAGCAGCGGGCGTCTAGTCACAGCATCGAACTCCTGCGTTCGACAATGCTCTGCCCATGCAGGGGGCACAGGTTGATGTGTGCACCAGGGGTCGTTAAGCCAGTGTCTGCGCCACCCATGCAAGCTGTGGACGCCTTCTATGAGCCGTCCTACATGGCTGCTAGCCACCATCGCCGGATACAGGGTGTCACACTGCCCCCAAACATCACTGCACTGCGTCAAGACTACATCAGGTCCAAGGCCGTGTCACTTACACTGGATGCGCTTTCAACCCTGTGATGCCATGCGACAGGTGCTTCTGGGCATGTCACATCCATTTGTGAACGAGTTATTGTGGGTCACCGAGGCGTATGACCGAGGCATGTTCACCTGCTAAGCCACTCTGTAGACCATGGGGCAGACAGCAGTGGTTTGGCACATGGCACACTGCAATGCTTGACCACTTTGTACAGTTGCTGGATACAAGCGCTGCGACACAAGCGTGTAAATCGTTGGCAATGAATATTGAGGTGTTGCAAATTACAACAAGCCAGCCGACTGCTGAGGCTGAACTGAACTTCCACTACATAATTGGAGCTGAAACGAACGTCCACTACATAATTGGAACTGAACTGAACTTCCACTACATTATTAAGCTGAATTGAACTGTTAGGCCATCTACTTGCTCAGGCGGGGCTATCACATCAGACCGAACCCATGGTCATTCTCTATAGCCTTTTCAAGCCTGTCTGCAAGCCATTCCTTCGAGTCATACTGCGGTAGAAGCAGGATGTTGAAGCATACATGTGCTGTTGGCAGCCGACTTGAGTGACCACCGTTCTTCATAATTTTGAATTGAGGGCTGAGTGAGCCAAGACCGCCTACTGGTGCACGATCTGCCCCCGTCACAAACTGCAGGAACCGGCGCTTCTGTTTCTCACTGAAACCTTCCAAGATCTCCCAAAGCCACTTCACGACATCACTCTCTACGGTGATCCCCCCGTCATACACCGCAGAGCGCATGAGGTCATCAAATGCCAGCGTCTGTGTGCCGCAGACAACTTCTTCCAGTTCATGCGGGCATGGCCTGAACATCTCCATAAGCTTGCGGTCACACACATTCGAGAAACCTCTCTCGAATGCCTCAAACTGCGGTGCTATACGCTCCTCCAACAAAAACGGTATGTATCTGTTAACAAAGTCGTGCCGATTCTGGCCAGTAACTGGAACTTTGTCACCGTTTTCCACTAGGTCGTGTGTGACCGTTTCAAAGTCAACTTCATGCGAGACCTGCAGCGTCACAAAGGTAAGAGAATCACTCAACCTTTTCATCGCGATTGCGGTGGGATGCATTGATCCTGGTTGTTGATAACAGATGAAGCGCATAGAGCCAGTGCCCTATTGGGCAGCATGGATACATATTGGCTAGCAGCACTGCGGGGACGGGCAGATTCGTGCCTGGAAGGTGAGGCACATATCGTCTTCGACACGATCAGCATCATAGCTCAGCAGATGCTTCAAGCTGTTGTACACACTAGCATGCATCTCCTGGAGGTCTTCCAGACTGACCGGTGCTCCCAGCAGCTTCTTGTACAGAGCTCGAGCCAGAGACAAGCTCAAGATGTGCCCATTATGAATTGCCAGCCCCACGATGACCCCTGAAAACTCCCCTTGGCGCAATTAAAGCAGATTTTAAGCCACAGCCAGGACACATCTGCACAGGTTCAGGAGCACACGAGCAGTGTTGGATCAAAATTTCACAATTTGCTGGGTGCACACCAATGAGCTCAAACTCATCCAACATCTGATGCACACAAGAAGGCCTGATCCAGAAAACACGTGTGTCTGAATCGCAGGTAAATAAGCCATATCGACTATCCATCAGTTCTTTGACGATGAGCTGAAAAAACTCTCTTGAAATGCCACCCTCATCGATACCCTGTTCATCCACAAACTTGACCTGCATGGCACCACTCTGACTTCAATTCCAGCAGCCGGTGGTGCGCAACATGTGCAGATTGGTCTCTGTCAGTACTAGCACGGAGAAGGCTTGCATCACACATGCCCGTTGCAGAAATCAAGGATGCAGCCATGGAAGCATCAAGGATGCAGCCACATAACGCATCACTGAAAGTCGTGAAGGTGGTGGATGTGAATGCGGAAAATGCGCTATGTTGCCAAAATCAAGGCGTCCACAACTTCACCATCATTCACAACAAGCCGCTGTTCAGAAGCATGCAATGTTGCCATAGGGGGTCTGTATACAGGCAGGACGCACCCGCAGCGGGCGCCGCAGTGCCTTCTTGTGGCCTGTATCCGGCGCAAGATATGTCTGGATCTGTGACAGAGTGTCCTCCAGCAGCAACGGACCTCGTCGCACATTGAGCTGCAGGTGAGGAGAGGCTGCTTGAACAGCACCCGGGCCACCTCGGAACAAGCCTGCCACATCGCCACCGATGCCAAAGGCACCCCCACTCATTGACAGCATCGACGCCGCCATGCCTTCCCGCATCTCTGAGACAGCGTGGCATCGGAGTAGGCGTGCCTTGGCAGCTGGGCCATAGAGAAAAGGGAACCGCGAGAAGGAGAAAAGGTCGGTCTGCTTGCTGCGGAGCCAGTCTTGTTGCAGGTTGAAGTCTCGTGAGTTGATGACGTCATTGTGAAAAGTCTCAGAAGGAGCTGGTGTAGAGGACCCGGAGTTTGCAGCATGCAGTGCCGCGAGAAAGCGGACGGCAGCGATGCTGGGCGAGTCTAGAGAATTGCGTGAGTACAAGCGCAGGGTGAGGAATTGCTGCACTGCAAATGTAGCAGCTGTGCGGGTGGATTGGGGACACCTGGCGAAGGCAGAGCGCAGAGGCACAGATATTACCTCACGGTGAACAGCAAACAGGGCCAGGAGGGGCTCCAAGAATGAATCTTGGTTGGACACCTGCAATCAATCGTATCCGGACTGATGTTCGTCAGCACGTATTGAATGATCAGGACTACATGCATACCGATCCGAACACAGTGTTGGCTGGGAGCATGGACGACATGTAGCCGTGTGATGTCAGTGCATGGCGACGTGCCATCTGGTCACAAGGCCAGTGCCGGCATGATGGCAGACATGCATCTATTTACTGTAGCTAGTATCCAAGAAGGTTGCGCAGGACTTCTGCCCTTCTGCTACTTAATCCGACCATGCATGAGATTTGTACTGGAACCACAGCGTAATCAAAGCACACATGGAGACATTGTCAACAGATGCAAACCTCTTGTGAGTGTGGCAGAAGAATCAGAGCTGCAAGAATGTGTGCAGTCTCCACTGGAGATGACCACTTGAGTGACTCTGGCAGTAGGGTTGTCACCAACTGGTGGATCTGCTTGGTAATACATCCTAATGCGTCAGAGTCAGCTGTCGAGCAGAAGGCGTTGAAATCTTGGTGTACTTGCCCCAGATCTATGGGGCAAACACATTCGGCGCAGGTTGAATCTTCAGACACTCGATCTATCTGCAAGAATACTTTCTGCTTAATCCAACGAGATTAACTGACGGCAGCATCGTTTCAAGCAGTCAATACTGCCTGGATCGGCTGGTGGTTGCGCTTTCAGATTAACAATGGCCGCTTCGGAGCACAAAATATTTACAAGACAACGCCAATTTCTTGTTGGAGCCCTGTCATGGCCTGAGCACCATGTGGTATCGCACCTCAATGCTCCGACAGTGAATTGCCATCGACACGAACAGCTGATCCCCACTGGCGAAAAGCTTGCAAAGCTGCTTCCGCGATTCCACCACATCGAGTTTACTGCTGTCATAGTATTCTCGCCTTAAACATTCTATGTCTACTGGGTGAATAGCCCCCGCTGTACACCGAAGCGCGTACCGCGCACACTCTGTTTCACTCAAGCCGGTGGCTTTCAACGCATCAAGGTGCCTGGAAACAACGCTATAGTTTCAGAGCGCAGTTGGTCCGGGACGCGTTCCTTGGTGGACGCTGAAGCCCTTTCCTGGCATGCTGTGGCCACGTTTAAACGCCATGCGACACGACTGATTCATCAGCATCTTCCAGTGGGCTACAAGGATAATTATATCACAAGATTTCAGTGCTGCACTTAAGGCTGGGATTAGAACCACGCAGTAGCTTCGTGAGTATGTCTGGTATCACAACGTCCGAGTCGAAGACACGAGTCACAATCGGTTGGACATGCACCACCTGCCGATAATGGCTCTCAAACATCCTCAGGTCAAATGTGTCAGCCGGATTGTGTGTCGGGAATGCACCTTCGAAGGGACAATTCGAAGTCTCCATGTGAGTCTTCAGCAGGTTGAACTTGATCCGATTGTGCTGGGCTCCGTCGACGACGTAAAATAGCAGAGGCAACACGCAGGAACACCATGTCAAATTTGACAGTACATCTGTCGATCGATTGAATTACAGTGCCTGGGTTGCGCTATCACGAACCTCCTTTCCGATGCCGCAAACTGCGTTCTACGCTCGCGCCACACCGGGATGTTATACCCTCGTTTCGAGACGTAGCTGAAGGTCATGTGTCAATTCGCGTGGTCTGTGTTGGTGTAGGTATAGCGTCGCTGCAGGGGACAGTAGTAAGCGAAATCGTTCGCGACGCTTCGTCAGCGTGACCACCTGCGCCATGGCATAGGTGGTCTTGAAGCATGTCCAACGCATGCCTGACGAGCGGGCTCAGCGTCACTCGTAAGAAACGTTGTGTGAATGAATTGCCCATTGCTTCCAAGGCGATCTTGGCCGTCTTGTTGGATAGGAAGGGACTGTGTGCCCGCCTGCAGCATGGCGTTCTTCGGCGTGACATGCTTGGGCGATTATCAAACATTGCTCAAATCACAACCAGAACTGCACCAGAGCGCTTTCTGTGGCATCTCTGAGGAGGCATTCATATGTTCATTTGACAAGTTCGTGCTGGGTGACAGCACAAGGTCTAATTCGCAAGCTCGTTCACTACACGTCGAAGGCCGCGACTGCATTCTCAGGGAGAGCTTACTGGACATTCTGAAAGACATACTTGGGAGGCGGGCCAGCAAACAAGAGTTTGAATTTTTCTTCACACACTTTGATTTCGACTCCGACTGTGTCATGTCAAGGGACCAGTTTCGCAGAGCGTGCTCAAATCTTTTGCAATGTGTTTCCAACGATAGAGAGCAGCGGGAATGGTACTCGTTCAGTCTAAAGCATGCAGACTGGCTCCGACACAAACGGTTGCCGTACAGTCCGCAGGAAACTCTCACTCGTGACCTGACAGAGTCACAGAGGGTCGGGTGCGCTCTGAAGATCAGCTATCAGTGTGGGCACCTGTCGAGTACCCAAAGCATGTTGGCATGATTTCCCATGCCTGCGAGTGCCTTATGCTTGGAACGTGTTGCAATGGTAGGACAACACATGTGCCTTGCATTGCCCTTGCATTACATGAAGAGGTTTTGCAAGTGTAACACTTACGAATGTTGTTCTTTTGGGTATTTCCTAGAAATCTGATGCTGGACCTGTTCATCAATGCTGGTCGCCGCGTTGCAAGCACCAGATCTGGAGCCAGCAAGACAAATAACCGTGGTGAAATTCACATTGGCATTTGCATTGGCACCAGTATGTTGCCTGCAAAAATGTGGACCTACCAGGTTACATAAGGAACCAACAGAACTCCCTCCCAAGTTGACTTGGACATCATCTCACCTAACATCAGCTGAAAGGGTACATCCAATATGGCAGGATATGTTTGCCAGGTCACAGGATGTGTATGTCGTGCAGATGGCATGCAGCCAAGCCCCTTCCACCCAAAGTCGGCAACAAACCGGCAGGCAGTACAGATGTCACTAAAAGGGAAGGAAGATCTCTGATAGACTACTACGGTCAGTACACGCTCATTGGTCTTCAAAGATGATACCGAATGGGGAGCTCTGCCATTTGTGGGTGTTCAGGCTTCTCAGATTCATGGCTGACAGAAAGGCTGTGATACCTGCACTGGGCACCTCCTGAGCCCAAGCATGTATTAACAACTTGGACTTCGCGGCAAGACATCCGGCATTGGTAATGCAGGCAACATGTGATACTCGAGCACGCCTTCACTTCAAGTAGACTTTCTTGTGAAGCCGTCGACGGTAGGAATTGAGCTCATCGCCTCGAGCGCGTCTCGCCATCTCAGCCTTGCAACTCCTATACATGCATGCACGTGGCACGCGCGCGACACCAGGCGACGCCTCGTGCAAATCGTGGCATACGCTCGCCTGAATGGTGAGAGTAGTAAATATCAGGTTTGATTAGCTCCTGTGTAAGCTTGGGCGGCCCGTTACTGCTTTGTGTGTGCGTATCCGTGCTGCAGTCCAGACCTGTGTGTACACGTTGGCATTTTCAGCACTGCCAGTGGTTGAGCCGATCACGATCCCGATTCACATTTTGACCCCGATCCTGCCCCATACTTGAAAATGACATACTGTAGTCATCGTACATTTGGTGGCTCCATTTGTGGTGGAAATCGCGGTCGGTGTCATCGCACCAGCATTGTTGTGCGATGTAACTTTTCAGACAACCTGATGCGCGCGAACAAATGGCAAATCGGGCGCAGTTTACAGACTCAATTAGAAGAAGCTGTGGCGCGTCAAGATTTTGATCGGGCTGCCGGTCTACGAGATTCGTTGACAGAGCTTAAACTGTCCCCAATGCAGCAGCTTGAGCTGCATCATGCAACTCAGCTGAAAAACGGAAGCTATCATGAAAAACTCACGAGTTTGCGTACTCTGGGTCAAATGAGCCCGAGCGAGGAAACGCTGGATTTGATACTGCAGGCGTTGCATGACGAGCCTTTGGCGGTGTGTTGCCCTTCCTGATATCCGCGAGAACCTTTGTACCCGGCAGAGAAGTCACACTTCCAGAAAGATCTTCACTCTCAGCATCCCGTTTTATACTTGACCTGCTTGCGCCTCTTACATTGTCACGTTCTCTGCGCCGGACTGCTCACCGTCTCAAGCGTGCGTGTCGCCTCAGGTGGCAGCAGAAGATGCAATTCAAGCTATATGGCTGCGGCATCCGACTAGTGTACAAGTAAATCAGCTCATGGAGGATGGAATGACAGAGCTCAACACAAAAGGAGCCACTCCTGAGGTACTCCAGCTCTCAACGATTCACATTCAATTGCTCCAGGCAGCAAACTTGTCGGCAGGGCGCCCCTACATCATCAGTACAAATATGCGCATTTGGTTTTTCTCTTGTGAACAATGTGCGTGGATCACTGCTGGTGCACAGTCATGAGAGGCGATGCCCATGCAGGCACAGAAAATGTTTGAGCAAGCGACACTCGATGATCCTGCATACGCTGAGGCCTGGAACAAGCTAGCAGTCGTGTTATACCTGAACAATGAGTGCGTTCCTGTCAGTGTGGCTTGTGCTGAAGTCTAGGCATGCATGATATGGGCAGCAGAGGCAGCATCCAGGCGCTGCACCGGCTTTTCTCATGAAATCACGTTGCTCGTGTTTATGCTACAGCCCTATAGCTGCTGCCAAGCTCGTGTCATGTATTGTGCCATGTTCATGGGCAGCGCTGATTTGCCATGGTTCATCCATGCATGCAATGGCTTGTGGATGTCAGAGCACAGACCACCGGGCAAGATCCACACTAGTCCCTGAAATTGATCAAGGCTCGCACAAGGCTTCCAATGCATTCGTACTGCACGTGCATGGGTGGATGTGTAGCTGGAAATCATCAAGAGACTACAGGAGAGCTGCAGACCTGAACGTGGGTCAGCCAGCGCTGCCCGTGCGGTCGGCACTGACGCAGCATGCATGGCACCACATCAGCACGACCTGCTGCTGCCACGTGCAGAACCTGCAGGCATACATGCAGGGTGCACGATTCCATTGCCGCGTGTGAACGGGTGCTCCAACTGAACCCATCACACTACCTAGCTCTCTCTGGCAAGGGTATGTGCCATGCAAAACTGGGGCAGCACGGCTGTGCTGCGGAAAGCTGGAGAGCCGCACTGGCTATCAACCCATTTCTTCCCCAACTTCGGAGATTCCTTGCTGAGATCGACAGCGGTATATGATGCGAGGTCCCACTCGGATCGCCGTAGCGCCTGCCGGAGGGCTGCCGGGAAGCGGCTGGCCTCCACAGACCATGGCTGGTGCCTGAGCGCATGAGATAGAGGGCACTGTGCGCATCGGATAGAGGGCACTGTGCGCAGAGTGGCGCAGGCTCGGGCTGGGTGAAGGCGCGAGGCGTCGACCTCGCCGCCTCCCAGTGTGCAGCTTGCGATGGTCGCGGATTGTGCAGTGCCGGCAGGTGCACCGGTGATTCTGTTCTGAAGACTGGTCGACAGCGTCTGTATGCATCCAGTAGAAAGCCAGTACAGGCTGTAGCATGTAGATGTGATATGGTTTTCATCAGTATGATGTTGCCAGCCGTGTGGGGTCAGCCCTCAACCTACGCTTGCCACAGGACATGCCCTCCTCGGGATAGCTGACTCGCTTCCAGGTCGGGCTTCCACCATCGAATTCTTTATGGCTTTGGCCACCGCCATCCCGCGTGTGCATTATCCATGACGTGATCCCCGGTATGAAGCGTGTGTGTAATTGTTTCGGGTTTGAACAGTGGCTCATGATGGTGATGGGTCCGCCCGCTTGGACAGGGCAGGACAATGCCGTCTTTGATTCGTTTGCAGCTCGGACGTCCATGGCTACAGCATAGACCCACCGCAGGGGTGACACTCATAACAGTACCCGGATGAGCAGGGCTGATGGCAGTGGCGACACAGTGGACCTGCAGCCACCATTGGTTCAAGCAAGAAAAAAATAAAAAAAATAAAAAGACAACTCGGAGCAACCCATTGCTGCCTTTCACAGTGGCACTCAAGTTGAGCGCGCAAGTTCCCCCAAGGCTGCGATTGAGTCCCAAGCCATCACCATGCGCAACAGATGAACACTCAGCCAGATGGGGCCTTGCTGGAGGTCCAGTGTAACATTGCGCACGTACATATACCAATCCCGCCTGCTTTTGGTGTGGTTCCTGGGCTGGGCCTTGCGCGTGCATCAAGAGGTAGGATCTCCAGTACATGACACAGTAAGTTTCGATATGACACAGTGGAATGCATCAACCTAGGGCACTTAACAGCAGACATGCATGATCTCCATTGTTGAGAATCGCATCATGCATTGTCATCATAGGATGAAGGCACATGGACACCTGCCCCTTCTGGCAGAGACCCCCAGCAGCTGGTGATGCCCTCTGTGTTCAATGCATCTGTGAGCACTTGAGGAAATGGTTGACAAGCACTGGCGACCAAGTGCGCTGAGTGCATTTCACTGGACTCTATGCTGTGCTGCAGGCGTACCAACTTCTTCTGCATGCTCAACGGTTGATTCTGAGCATTGTGTCTGACGTGGTATCCATACGATTCTGGCCTTCTTCTTTGCCTTCTTCTGACCAGGGCGGGATGGGCCGGCTGGCTGCTGCATGCATGCGAAAACGGCGTCCTCCTGTCCGGCATCACCCAGGGGTGCCGAACGAGACCTATCACAGTTTGGAAGCCGCTTGAGAAAACTTGCGATAGAAGTAGCTTCGTGACGCCTTCACAGAATGTTCTGTTTAATGCGTCGGGACGACACGACGCAGTGAATGCCACCGAGAGACCAATAATTGAGATGTGCCGGCAAACCTTTATTGGAACCGATCACCAGTCCGAGAGTGCATAATCATGTGTTTTGTCGATGAAATACAACGCATAGTCACGGGCATCGCAAGCCCACGTATAGTACATACACATCGTTTACACGTGTTCTGCATTGATTTCATTGCGTGGCACCGACGCGAATTAGTTTATTCTGTAGCACACATTTAATTATAACTTATAAGTCATCTTTAAGACATCTTTGTACGATCGAGTGTCATGCGCACATCGGGTGGTGCTGTCATGCTCTTCCGAGGCGTGTCGGGATTTAATGGTTCAGGCTGGGTGGCAAAAGGCCCTTACTTGCACTCGAAACACGTTGATCAGAAGGCTGTAGCGGCTCATTCTGGCGTCGGATCGTGTCCTCCTTGCAAGGCGCAGGCGCGCCACAACGTCGCAGCGCGAAGAGAGGCCCACGACACACGCACCGCACCATACGCTCCCGTTACACCACCAGTGACACAAGAAGATGTCGAGCGACTTGTAAGATTCTTTGTCGATCACAAAAATGTCTTGGTCATCGCGGGTGCCGGTTGCTCGACGGAGTCGGGCATTCCGGACTATCGAGGTCCCGCTGGCGCATACACGATAGACGGATACAAGCCCATGAGTCACCAGAAAGTAAGGTCCATCAATCTTGATCGTTTGGTATGGACAGTGTTACTTGATGCGTGTGGCAGTCCTCGCAGCTGGCATGCAGTTCATGTCTCATGATTACAATCGCAGCCGATACTGGGCAAGAAGCTTTGCTGGGTGGCTGGAGTACTCACAAAAAGAGCCTAACGGATCTCACGTAGGCCTGCACCGGCTTCGAAGCCGGAACTGGGTGTCAAACATCATCACACAGAATGTTGACAGGTGACGTCCTCCTGGCTTGCGCGTGAATGCGACAGTCCAAAGTCGAGCTACCGCCCTCAGCCCTGCTGCTGTGTGATGCTGTACATATAGCTCAACGGAGCACCCGTTGATAGCCACCCGTTGAACAGGGGAACGTGGCAGCAGAACCCGGTAAACCAGACCGAGCATGACTCATCAACAGCGTTGCAAGTGCACCAAGCCAGCACGACTGTCTCCTCGAGTCCCTCACAATTTGGCTCAGGACCAACCCAGGGTGTCAGTTCAGGTTGCAGCATGCATGTGGGACCCCAGAAGTGCTCGAGATTCACGGAACCAACCACGAGTATGCCCTCTGCAACATGGAGCACGCACCCTTGCATGAGCCACGCAGCCCCAGGGAGAATCAGGCTGCGAACGCTCTGTTTCCACCGGCGCTCCTCTGGAGCGTTGCCAGGGTCGAGACACACCCACGCTGGCAATGACACTGCAGAGCTCGTATCTGCCGTTCTCAGAGCTGATGCACGCTGTGCTGCTTCGTGCTTGTGGCTTAGAGGACGCATTGGCGGCTGTTGTTGCAGGACCCGGTGCACCACGTGTCAGTGGGCCACATCTCGAATGCACGTCCAGCAGATGCTGAAAGAGCTGAACCCCGGTGCTGAAGAACTCATTCGGGCGAAGAAGTGGCACACGGACATCACACAGGTGTGCTGCGCACGTGCTCAGTGCGTTGGAGGGCGGATGGCGAGTGCGCGTCGGCATGCACATGTGTTCGTTGGTCGCTGCCGCGGTGTCTATCACCATGGGCGCCTGGCCAGCGGAACCTACACTGCACTGCGCTCTATGCGTGTGACCTGCGTTACGATTCTTCCTCAGGGCTCTGGAACTGACGGCGCGCCGGATATTGCCATTGATCATGTGTGGAGAGTTATTGCAGCGCGCCCTGGTTGAGTCTAACACGGGGATGGCCGTGTGATCGATTGGCGATGCTGGAATCCGTCCGGCTTTGCTTGCTGGCGGCAAGAAGACAGGTTGATCTGATCCTGTCACTCTCACAGTCGTGCTCGCTTCCTCGATGCCACCACGGCTGCCCGTTTCTTGCCACCTGTGTGCCCTGGGCCGTCCCGCAGCTGAGCCGACGGCCTGGATGTCCATCAGCACTGTATTCTCCAGGACACGAGGAATGTTGGCACCACATTCTCTGTGTGGGTATGAGTGCACCATGAGAGCATGCGAGATCGCAGCAGGCTGCGCCTGCTGCATTCTTGGCAAGTCACATGGGCCTGTGCCGTTGCCTTGTGACACGTGCTCAGCTGTGAAGCTCGCCGTGTGCATGGCCATGATACGCATCCTTCCAAACCTGGCCTACCAGATGTACACATTCCTGTTGACAGTTTTCACATGGTGTTAGCAAGACATGTGCAGACTCTGCATGGAGCCCCCCACAAGGACGAAGCTCGCCAACGGCCAGATGGAGATGTCGAACTGCCGGGTTCAGGTACCGGCTTCCGTGTTCCGGACTGTCCGCAGTGTGGCGGCATACTGAAGCCTGATGTGGTGTACTTTGGCGACAATGTGCCCAAGCACAAGGCTCTGTGGGCAACAAAGATGACGGAGGAGTGTGATGGCCTGCTGCTTCTCGGCACTTCATGCACGACGCTGTCCTGCTTCAGGTTGGTGCGGGAAGTTCATGGGCGGGGTGGCGAGGTGGCCACTGTGAACGTCGGCCCGACAAGGGCTGACCCCTTGCTCTCGTTTTCGGTCGCTGCCCGGGTTGGTGAAGTTCTCATGCGGCTTGCTACTCACGACGCTCTTATGCTGGAGCGCCCGGCGAGTTGAAGGAGTCCACGTGATAGGCTTGAGTCGTCATGTGTTTGCTTGTGATGAGTGTGGTGCAGGTCTGCTGCAGCTTGGAGACCAGGTAACAGTGAAACCGGAGTTGACTTGACGGGCAAGGTAGAGGCTGCTTGACAGCACTGCATGGGCGATGCAGATAGAGAAGAGCTGCTCACATGTGCCGAGGCGACCTACCATTTTACCGCTGCGCTTGTGATGCATGTGCAGCCAATGCCCGACTGGTTATTTTAGTCTAGATAGCTGCTCATGATGAGTGCGGCCATGCTCTTGACTGTCAACGTGATGGGCGGGGATATCATTGCTGTAACAGGGTTAGTGATAATCGGTACCAATCAGAGTTATCTGACGTCGGTTCTCTGGGCATCCTGTTTGCTTCGGTTCAATACGAGCACGTGAGTGTGATCGGGTTGCACCAAGCTGTCGTGATGAGATATCGCTGGGGGGCCTGAGGCATGAATTGGTTGCGTGTGACTCCGCTTGTCCACGCGCACTGTGCACTGCGCGGTGTGTTGCAGCGACTTTCGCGCTACGTCGCGTGCACAGTTGGGAGCTCATGTGTAGACACCTCGCGCAGGTTTTGCACCCTTCCACACGGATGCACTGTGTCTGATGTTTCTTTTGTCCGCCGTGTTTCATGTTATCCGTGTTTAATAATCACCGGTTCTGTTCCATGCTGTGTGGCTCCCGCTTTGCTCCTGTTTATGTACCGGTTTGACTCTCAGGCCTCACTGCTCGTGCGAAGGTTGATAACGGTTCTGTAGCTCTTTTGGTGAAGGCTGCGAGCAGCAGCATGAATCAGAATCCAAAGAATTCTGTGCCCACGCCCGGGACAACAGTGCTCGCGACACCCAAAGTCGATGACTGGCAGTACCACATCCTGCACCTTCCCAATGGCATTCAAGCCCTCCTCATATCTGATGCCGACGCCGACATGGCTGCTGCAGCAATGGATGTACGCTTTATGCCGGACTGAGAATCCGTTTCGTTACGTTTGACACACTGGCTGCCATGCGCAGAGAACCCGTGCCAGAACGTTGAGATTACTCGAGATCACTCCTGTGCTTTTAATTGCATCACCTGCGTGAGCAAGGCATGCCTCCTCTGCAGGTTCACGTTGGCAGCATGCAAGACCCCCAAGAGCTGCAGGGCCTTGCACACTTCACCGAGCATATGCTCTTCTACGCCTCCAAGAAGTACCCGAAAGAAGACGAGTACAGCAAATTTGTGTCTGATCACGGCGGACACACAAACGCCTGGACGAGCGCAGAGAACACCAACTACCAGTTCACTGTCAACTGGGATGCCCTGGAGAAGACGCTAGACAGATTCGCCCAGGTGTGCCACCTCGCTGCTTAGAAGCCACCATCTGATGGCTGGCATGACGAGTGGAAAGTTTCTGATGCTCTCATGTGTGTTGCCCAACACGGCCGACCGCGAAGACTCGTCCTGCACCCCAGTTTTGTCCATACTGGCATAGCAGTGGTGGAGCGCAAGGCAGTCTTGCCTCCTCCTTTTCACGGATCAATCGCTGTTCTGATGCTTGGTGCAGTGCCAGTACCCCTTGCTGCTCACAAACACCAGTTTGTTTGAACTGGCACCAGCCATGCAGTTCTTCATCTCGCCGCTGATCAGTCCAGATGGCATCTCCCGTGAGCGGCAAGCTGTTGACTCTGAGCACTCAAAGAACCTCCAGAGCGATGTCTGGCGCCGCCAGCAGCTGTGGCACACAGCTGCGGACCCTTCGCACCCCTACTCCCGGTTTTTCACCGGCAACATGGACACTCTCGGCACGACACCAGAGAGCAAAGGCATCGACGTGCACGCGGAGCTCCTCAAGTTCTACAGCGCAGAGTACTCCGCTAACCGCATGAAGCTGTGCGTACTGGGCCGTCAGAGTGTCCAGGAACTCGAGGCAATGGTGGTCAGCCTCTTCAGCGAAGTGCCAAACAAAGGTGAGCACCGCAGTCCAAGGTAGAGCGAGTGTGTCAGCCAAGAAGCATGGCCCATGCGCCACCACGACCGTGTTTGTCCCACACATGGCAGGATGTACCTCCCCCGTGGCCACCTCGCCCTCCGCGCGGCCTCCTGCAGACCTCTCAGCGCCGCTCGCACGCAGTCAGCTCGGCTGCACCACGGCCTTCCTGACGAGGCCCTGGGCTACCAATGCACCAGCTGTCGCGCGCGTCGTCACGTGTTCCAGCACACGCGTGAGCGCACGCATGCCGTACGCGCAACGATCCACACTGTGCTGCAGACCTCCCCCTCCGCGTGCCCTTCCCTGCAGACCCGTACCCCCCTGCCCGCCGGGGCAAGCTCATCACCACGGTGCCCGTCACGGAGGGCCATGCGCTGTGTGTGCAGTGGCCGCTGCCGTCGATGCTGCCGCACTGGCGGGAGGCGCCACACTCGTTCCTCGGCCACCTCATCGGCCACGAGGGCGAGGGCTCCCTCTTTGCGACCCTGAAGGAGCAGGGCTGGCTGCGGCGCCTCAGCGCCGGCGGGATGCAGGTCATCCGCGGCCACGACATGTTCACCGTGTCCATGACCCTCACCGACGACGGTGCGCCCCGACCCTGCCCCGGCCGCACCCCACCACCGGCCCACAGCAGCCGCAGCTCCCGGATACGTCCGGGCCGTCGCCTGAGCGAGCCGCATGCCATGCACATGGCCACCCACACAGCTGCGCGGAGTCGGTTGCAGCCGCCCTGGTTCCCTGCCGTGTGAATCAGAGGCGCCGCCAGGGGGGCGGTCGGCCCGCACTGACACGGCGGTCGGCCCTGCAGGCAACAGACACGTGCAGCACATCCTGCAGCGCCTGTTCCAGTACATCGCGCTGCTTCACGGACCTGCGGGCGTGTCGGAGCCGCTCTTCGCCGACAACGCGTCGCTGTGCCGGCTGCGGTTTGACTACCGGGAGCACCCGAGCGCGTTCAACTACACGTCGTCGCTCGCGAACCTCATGCATGACTACCCCGGCGACTCGCTGCTGCTCGTGCAGCACCACGTGCCGCTGCGCTTCGACGAGGCCGTCACGCGCCGCGTGCTCGACGCGCTCACGCCGGCAGACTGCAGCGTGATGTGGGCATCGCACTCGCACAGCAGCGACGGCATGGACGTGGAGCCCTGGTGCGCCCTGCCGCTGTGCTGCTGTCCAACTCACAGCAGGCTACAGGTGTGGGTGGCTTGTGGAGCCGCAACCACCTGCTGTGGTTGCGGACTGTTGACACTGGAGGGTGCAGAGTCCTCGTTGCTCTGGCATGTTCGGGCCGCGATTGCCTGGCGGAAAGGCCCGTACTGTGTCCTGGAGTCGGGAGAGACGTCCAGGCAGGTGACTCGCAGTGCTCGAGTGCGGAGGTGAGATGCGGCCGACGCGGGCTCTGCCTTCGCTCAGCTCTACCTGACTAGGCAAAGTTGCAGTGATGCAGATGGCAGAGCCTCGCGGTGGTATTGTTCAGGTATAACCAGCCATATGGCATCAAGCCCTTGCCGGAGGAGTGGCTGCAGTGCTGGCAGGCCTCGGGCTCACATGAGAGCCTCGCCCTGCCGGCGATCAACCCCTTCACTCCTACCGACCTGGACATGCTACCTGCTGAGACTGCAGCTGAGCCGCACCCGCAGCTCCTTGTTAAAGATGACCAGCTGACATTGTAGTACGACTCTACAGCTGAACACTGGTACCTCACCCGTGTCACATTGTGTTTCCAATCTCCTGCTGCTCCTCTTGCTCATGTGCTTCGGTTGTGGAGGTGATGCAATCGTTGCCTGGACGGGCTGCGTGTACAGTTCCAGTGCGGTTCCTCCCGTACATGCCAGGCCATGCCGCCCCGGACACATGAGCTCCATCAGCTCGACAGCATGTCCACGTGCTGCACGCCGCCACACCCACCAGCACCGGCCCCTCACCACCACATGCAGCCCCGATCTGCCCTCTGATCCAGCAGCTGAGAACGCAACCGCCCCTGGCGCCCTGCAGCCACAAGACCGTTGTGGAGTTTGGCGCCCCGAAAGCCGTCGTGCGTGCGCGGGTCATCCTCCCGTCCGTCGCAGGCACGTCCCGGGCCACCATGGCAACAGCGCTCTTTGCCGCGCTCGTCGCCGACGCGCTCAACGAGGTCGCATACGACGCGGAGCTCGCAGGGCTGTCGTGGGGGGTGGACGCGGCGTACCAGTCGCTTGTGCCAGGCCTCGACGTGCGCGTGTCCGGGTACAATGACAAGCTGCCGGCGCTGCTGAGCGAGGTGCTCGCCCGCGTCGCTGCGCTCACCGTGCGGCCGGAGCGCTTCACCGTCATCAAGGAGCGCTTCGTGCTCGCCCTGCGCAACTGGCGTGCAAAACAGCCGTACATGTGGGCGACCCGGCTCCTCGAACAGGCGGTCATGAACGGTGTGCCTCTAGCCACTCGTGCCTGCCTGCACCGGCCGTGTCCCGGTGGCGCTAGCGCCGTCTAGCCCTGCTGTGACGAGGGCAGGTCGCCTGGGATGCAGGCACGGCGTCGATCGCCGAGAACCTCGCATCTGTGGAGGCCCTCACCGCAGAGTCCCTGCAGCTGTTCGCGGACCACAGTCTGTTCAGCAGCGGCCGTGTCGATGCGCTCGTGCTCGGCAATGTCGCCGCGTCTGGCGCAACCGCCATCGGCGAGGCCCTGCGCGGCCTCCTGGTAGCCCGCGGCACGCGCCCGCTCAACCTGTCGGACATCGGCGCGCACCGCCTGGTCGCGCTGCCACCTGGCCGCCGCGTGTCTGTGTGCATGCATGGCCCGAACGGCGACGACGACAACTCGGCGCACCTGACCGTCTTCCAGATGGCCGCCCAGAACTGCCTGCGCACAAACGCACTGGCCGACATCACCGAGCACATCCTGCACCGGGACGCCTTCCATGCGCTCCGCACGGTGCAGCAGATCGGCTACATCGTGACGACGTACGTCTCGGTGCGCGCAGAGGTGCCGCATGTCGCCTTCATCCTGCAGAGCACGAGCGTCAGCGCTGAGGAGATCGGGGAGCGCGTCGACACCTTCATGCGGGAGTGGCGCCGCCGCCTCGAGGTGCGCCACCTTCCGCTGCCGCACATGCGGTGCCCGCAGGTACCTGGGGCAGTGGCTGGTTTGCTTGCTGTAGGCTGGGGGCCGGCGCGGTTGTCCGCACGGTGAAAACGGGGTGGTCAGGGTCGGCATCGGGTGCAGGAGGAGATGACGGATGAGGACTTTGAGAAGAGCGTGGAAGAGTTGGCGAAGAATAAGCTGCAGAAGCCGAAGAAGCTGAGCACGTACGCAGGGCGGTGGCTGCCTGAGGTGATGCTGGCGCGCGAGTGCTGGGACAGGGTGGAGCAGGAGGTCGCGGAGCTGCGGAAGCTGCGGCGGGCAGACGTGATCGCGTCTGTGGATGCGGGGATGATGCCCACCGGCGCCGGGAGGTGCCGGCAGCTCCGCGTCCACATCAAGGGCGCCGCCGAGCTGGCCCGCAGCGGCGCGGCCGGGAAAGATGACAGCGGCAGCGCCGTGAATGGGGCGCCAAATGGGGTTTCCGCAGAGGGGTGTGGTGGGCCTGGGCCGCCGGACGAGGAGGCTGGGGAGGTCGTGGTGCAGGCGGAGGACCTGGCCGCGTTCCGTATGGGGCAGCAGCTGTGGCCGGCAGCCCGGCAGTGCTGGTGATGCCGCAGCACCCGCCATGTCCTTGTGGGCGGCCACCGCACCGGCGAGTGGCTGCCCGCATCACACAGAGCAGGTGGCGTGGGCCACGTGGCGTGCGCTCGAGCAGCAGGGGGGCACGGCGGGGGGCAGCCGTGGGCGGTTTGCAGCGTGGAGAGGTGGGCTGCTTTGCACAGGCATGCATGCGGTCAGATATGCCGCGTACCCTTGTGGCGGTGTTTCTGGGCGGCGCAGATGCGGGAGTACAGTACAGGCAGGAGGCGGGTGTGCCTGCGGTTGGTGACCGGCATTGTGTGAGCGATGGCGGTTACAAAGGTGACTGTGGCTCGGCAGTTGCGGCGGGCTTCCCGTTGGGTGTGTGTGGATGGGTGCGAATACGATGGGGGGTGTAGCCTTTGCCACGCTGCTTGTCGCTCCTGCAGCGAGCCTGTGCCACCGGTTGTGCTGCCTGCCTCGGTGGAGGTGCAGGCGTTGCTGCGCTGGATCGGCGGTTCTAGTCTGGTGGTGCGGCTTTGGGGCGCTGCACGCTGGAGATCAGCTGCGCTATGTTTCCTCAGTGGGTGGCCCTGCTGGTGTTGGGCTACGGACAACATGGGCCGGCGGCCCTGATGACACCGTTTCTGTCGCATCTTTTCTTGCCATTGTGTGCGTCTCCTGCGGTACTGGTTGTAGCTTACCTCACGTCGGGGGAGGGGCGACAGCGTCTGGTCCAGGCTGAGCGCGTTGCTCCTCGATGATGAGAGGTGGATGCGACCGTGGCGCGAGTTGCCTATCTGTAACATGCGCCTGTAACATGGCTGTAATCAAGAATGCCCGATACGGGTGCTGCACATGTCCTTCAGGTTGCCCCCGTCCGTCACTGAAAAGCATGCATCACAGTCCGACTGGCGCAGTAGCTTGCACTAATCTAGTCTGTGGGCCATTGTGATTTGCAGCAGCACCGCAACCAGCCGACACTTGCATGCGGGGCCGGTGGTATGCGCAGGATGTCAGTTTCATGTCCCAAAGAAACAGCCCCGAGTATTCTTTCCTGGCGACCAGTCATGCGACGGAAGCATGTGCCGAACCCAGCCCGCCAGTTGGGCAACGTCCAACGAAGCGCTGGCGCATGATCAAGTCTGGTGCACGTGTACAATATGAAGGACTATCTTGGTGAGTTTGTGCGTCTGCCCATGTGCTGCATAGATCGCTTGACGCCTGCGTTTACATGCATCCGTGCCCACGTGAGCTGTATATACATGGAATGTGCAGCAGGCCGCGTGAGCGGGCTATATAAACATCCCCAAAGAGCACAATCCGGACCTTGTCGAGTACATCATGGAATTGATGCTGATGTGATGGTACGACTCACTGTGTAGGCAATGCTCAGCTTGGTGCTGCACGTCGCTCACTGGTCTGCAGCTGCAAGCTCGAGGTGCAGGTGCCGAGTGCACATCTAGATCTTGGGCGTTCCTTCATCTACCTCGAACGTGAAACCAGCAAAACCTTGTCCCAAGCAAAGAAGCGTCTCACTGGGGCTATGTTGAGCAGTTGGAGCGCACCCAAGCAGAACCTGTAGGACGGCGAGCGTTTGAACCAGGGCGCGGTGCCCTGGCCCGTGCGCCCAGGCGTTTCTCCGAGGTTTCGGATGTTCTGATGCTAGGCGCAACAAACACGAGGTAGAAGGAGTGTCATACAGAGAGCTGGGCACCAATGCAGTCGTCGCCTCGCCCATTGAGGCACAGTAGGCCCCGAAGGTCCTGCAACAGCAGTCCTCGTCGCCCCACCTTGAGTGCCAGGCAGGATAAAGGAGCTGCGAATCTACCGCCCATTCAGATCAAGCGTCCAGCGGATCGGTACAAAGGGTGTGTCCTTTTGTTCAAACTGCTTGCGTAAGATATAGTCTCTAGAGCGTTCTGTGAGTCAGCAGCGCCGTAGCGGTCCCCGGCTCCGGAGACCAGCCCAGAGGCCTGAACACCTGCCACAGGTCCACAAATCACGCTTACGGCGCGCAGACCGGCGCTGAAATAGCTGAAACTGTGTCTGTGCTGCCTGCGCTCGCCAGTGCCGTCTGAATGCCTCATATAAGGCGTCATCTGCGGGCGCGCCTATGGCAGAGCACTCTTGCCACCGAAGCAATCTTGACGGACATGCGGATCCGCTGCGACGTGACACTTTACGGAACCTCCCACGACCAGATTCGACGCGGTTTGGCCGCTTATCCAGAGCTGCATCGCCAGAGCACCCGCGGGCGCACACATACATGGCTGGTCGCCGTGCCAAGGAGTACGTACATAGTGATAGCTGGGTAGTCAAACACAAAAGACTCCCCACCTTGGGTGATGCCTACCATCACTTGAAGCCTCAGTCACAGCTCTTCACTTCCGTTTTCGCGCGTTCATTGCGTCCTCGCCGTAAATGCGACAAACACTGACCAGCTTTCCTTCACTCCAAATCATTGGCATGCCGCTCGCAGGGCTCGGCACCTGGTCACAAGCATCCACTCAGAATCCCCACGACATCAACAATGTCTTGAAATGGGTTGTTGCCAGCGGGGCCGCATGCATCCCTGTCAACAGCCTGGCCTGCTACCCGGCTGGGACAGGCACCGTAGGCCCCACATGTCTGCCCCGGCGTCGACCAACACCTGCTGGCGCGCATGTGCCCTCAGCCGCAGCACAGCCTGTGCAGAGGCCCGTGTAGGCCTATGCCACATGAAAGCCGCAGACCCATGCCACCGGCGGCCGCTCCTCCTCCACACCTCCCCACACCCCCGCTCTCATTCTCAAAGGGTGGTCTACACCCTTGAGCACGCGGTACGTGAACGACCCTGCGGCGTGTTGGCCGATGCTGGGAAAGGACATGGAGTCATATCCGGGGTGTCCGCGTTCTCGTTTCAGCACCGCCCTTGGCCTTCCCGCCTGTCACGGCTGCTGCCACACTGCCCGCCCTCCCCCCCCCCGACACCCGCCACATCCGTCCAGGATCTCAGTGCGGCATCGCTTTGAGTCGGTGTCCCCGCTCCCCCACTCTGCTGGAAACAGAGACCAGATCGCATCATGCAGCCTCCTTCTCAGCCACCACCAGCGTCTGCGGTGCCGCACGGCCCCGCCGCTGTCCCGGGCAAGCACCACTGGCGCCCGGGCAAATCACACATGCATGCGCGCCTTGCAGGATCCCGCCGCACCTCTGCATCTCGGACCCGCTCCCAACCTTCAGTTGCCGCCCACGCCGCCGCAGCTCCTCCCCGCCCCCAACCCCCCCCGCCGCCTGCAGCCTCTCTGCACGCGACCCGGCCCCCCTCCGCGCCTCAGACCCCCTCCATGACAGCGTTGACCTCGACCTGCTTCCTCCGCCCTGCCTCCTAGAGTTGCTGCAGCTCACGCCCTCCCCCCCGGCAAGCCCCCACGACACACCCGTGTCCACCGCCACACCTCCTCCGCCGCCGCCGGCCGCCCTACCCACCGCAAACTCGCCCCAGCCGCCAAGCAGACAGGACCCGATGAAGATGGCAGCAGCCGCGTACAGCGCGTCTGCGGCGTCAACCGCCAGCTCCCCAGCGTTCTCATCGCGCACGACCGGGATTGACCAGGACGCGTTGGCGCGCCAGCTGCTGGAGGGGTGGGATTGCTTCTGGGAGCCGCCGGGCTGCCGCGCGCCGGAGCAGCCGCAGCACAGCAGCTTCGACGTCGCCGGCATGGGGGCCGGCTCCCCGGAGCTGGAGCCGCAGCCGCAGGCGCCGGCGCCGTCGCCGGAGGCGTCTCTGGACGCCGCAGGAGCGGTGCAGGAGCCGTGCATGAGCGAGGCGGCATCGTTCCTGTCCTCCGGGGATGACCCGCTGCCGGCCGGCGCGGCAGGTGCGGGGGCGCTGTGCTGCGCTGCGGGGGCATGCGAGGAGGTGCGACCGCGCGCATGCCTGCATCCTTGCTGAGGTACGCCTGGCAGCAGCGCGGGCCCGCCGTGCACGCCTCGTCGACGCCGCACGCTCGTGCTGCAAGCGCCAGTCGCTCCGACACGCCGCTGCCGGCATGAGCGCACCGGTGCCCAGAAGCTGGCTGGCAGCCCTGAGCTGTGGCCTGCTGTGCATCATGCATGTTCGCCACGGCAGCATCGGGGTACGTAGGGCCCCTGCATTCAGCCTGCGGGAGCCCGCACTCCTCAGCCACTCGACACGGCTGCAAAGCCTTGTGTCATGCTTGTTCGGGCGTTGCGCTCCGCTGTCTGAAGCATCAGCCAGCCCAAGACGGAGCATGCATGCGCTGTACCACCCCGAGCGTGTTCATGCCTCGAGGCCCGTCACCCATCTGTGACCGATTTGCAGGAGTGGTTGCCCCCGCCCCTGCGCTCCCCGGCTCCTGCCCCGCCCACTGCTCCGCCCGCCGAACATACGACACCCAGCACCCCTGAAGCCAACCCCTGCCTGGCAGACATCATGCTGCCGCTAGCGCCCGCGCTGGACAGCATGCATGACCGCACGCCCAGCACGCAGAGCAGCCCTGCCACGAGCTTGCACTGCCTGCTCGTGGAGCCGCCACGCAGCATCAGCACGCACCTGGCTGCCGCCCCGCACAGCGGCGGCGACGGCCGCTGCCACAAGCTTCAGGCAGCCATGGTGCGTCTGCTTTGCGTGCTGCGTATGTGCTGCGCATGCTGTGCGTGACTCCTGGAGCATCGGCTTCCGTACAGCTGCCTCATTACTGACTGAATTACGGCACGCCGCACGCCACACACTCCCTTGGCAGCACCCTGCGCGCTGTCGCATGGCTCCTGTGGGTACAGGGCAGGAGGACCCGGCTGCACGATCGGTTGTCAGGGACTCTGGTGCATGCAGGAGCCTGCGTTCATTTCTGGTTCAGGCTCGGGCGCACCTGTGGCCACCAGCCTCACGGGTGGCAGCGAGTGGGGCCATGGACTTCAGAGCAAGCGGATGGACCTGGCAGGCGCGAGCACGACCAAGGAGCTGACGGCCGATGAAGAGCGTGGCGCGCTGGGGCCGCCGGTGTTCCACAGCACACCCTGGGGCTGTGACTTTGGTGGCGAGGGCGGCGATGTTGGCGCGGTCACAGGCGCTGCAGCCGGCACGACGCCGGTGGGGCAGCACGAGCGCCACATCTACGTGTGCCCGCCGGACGCCGCAGCTGCAGGCGCGGGCGCGTCCGCAAAGGCCGGCGAGCGGCGGGGGCCGCTGCAGCGGCTGCGGCAGCGCGTGATGGCGCGTGCGAGGCAGGTGGACGCATCACACGGCTGGCACAGCAGCCGCGGCAGAGTGGAGCGCCGCAGCGGCAGAGCGGCTGCGAAGCCCCGCGGCAGCGGCGTGAAGGTACCGCGGCTCGCGGCCATGGTGCGCACCCTGCATGCATGGCGTGCGACAACGTCCAGCGCACAGCCTTGCGCACGTCCTGTGAGGTGACCATGCATGTGCATGAGCTGCGTTCTCTACGTCGCCGTTGCCGCCTCGACAGGCACGAGAGAAACGCGAGTGGCTCCCCCCATCAGGGTGCTTCAGCGTGTCCAGCTCTGTGCCTCAGCTGGGGCAGACGAGCCGCACGTGGTGGCAGTACACTCCCCAGGCCCGATGCTCTGACTCTGGAACGCTACGTGCCTGCTCGCTGCAGTCCGTGCGCTGTGCCGTGAACGCCTCCGTGGCTCTGCAGGACCGAGGGGACATCGTCGAGAAGATGAAGCGGGTGATCGTCGCGCCGTGCAAGCGCCTCATGCGTCATCTACACTCGGTCATCACCCGCTGCGTCGACCGCCGCCGTATGCTCCACGCGGTGGCCCCCTAGCCGCATGCCGCCCGGCTGCTCTGACGCGCGTCGAATGCATGCCTGGCATTCATGCTGCCCAGAGCGCCGGTCCCGGCAGCACACGCATGCCGTGCTGCGCTGCGGCTCCGGCTGGGAGTGCGGGGACGTACACCGGGGCAACTCCGCATGCGGCTTGGGCCGGTGGCGGCCAGGTGAGCAGGCATTTGTATGTGGCCGCGCATGGGCCGCGGTCGTGCCTCGCTCACAAGGCGCGGGGCACGCCAGCACAGCGCAGCGTGAGGGCGGCGTCCGCACCCATGGAAGAGCGCATCCCGTCCGCACGCATGGGCATGGTGGAGCGCTGGTCGGGTAGGACTCTGGACATGATCGCTGCTTAGGCACATGAGTGGGGGGGGAGGGGCACAGGCGTGGCTTGATGTACAGCGTGGGTGAGATGTTGGCAGGCTGTGGGCCGTGTACTGATACTGTGATAGACGTGCTTGCATGCATGGCTCTCAGCCACGTAGCTAGTGTTTCTGGTTTTTGCGGTCATGTGGTGGGGCCACTAATAACGATGCTGAACATCTGATTTATGGCTTTTGCAAGGATACATAGGAAGGTAACACAGAAAACACAACTCGAGTGCAGCAGGCAGTGATGGGAGTTGACGCATTCAGCTTGCCTGCACATGCTGAGCCTGCCAAGTATCCGCTGCATGCTCGGCATTGGATGCGGCTGCCCGGGATGGGCGTCGCTGAGGGCTGATGAGAATCGGGCCCAATTGCATCATTGGCGGCTTTACGTGCCAAAGCCCATGGGATAATGCATTCGATCGGATGTGATGTGGGAATCTCGACGCCGCCCAGCCATGGCCACCGGTTCATGTCGGACGCTCGAACTCCGGTGCTGGTTGCTTACAATCTCGCAGCCAGCAGGACAAACTTGAGTCAAGATCATGGAGCTACAGGTCTGTCACCCCCCAGCCACTGCCGCGGCCACAGTATGGGTGGCATGACAATGTAGCTGCCTTGCAGACCCTGCAAAATGCCCGCGCCGGAAACGGCCAGCGCCCAGATCACAGGGGCAGCGCACCCTGTCCCCACCCCGCTCAGGAATCCCCCATGCATGTCGCCAGCTCGCCTGCTCTGCACAGCAGGCCACCACCTCGGACACCACACCTCATGCATGCGCGCACTCGGCTCCAAGCCAACACTGCAGCTCGACGCCTCAACTTGACCCGCGCCGGTGCATGTAGCATATGATCCCGGTTGGTGTTGCCGCCGGGGAAGTCGGCAGAGTTGCACTTCCTAGAGGAGAGCGGCCTGCTGCTGTCGCAGGCCATATGCCGACCCGACGCGGCGCTTGCGGCCCGGGCCGCCGCCGCCGACAACGCCGACCTCGCCTGTGCTTGCTCCGTCGCGGCGTCCTCTGCTGGCGTCCTCTGCTGGTGTATGAGGTTTGTCCAGATCTGCAACGGACCCAAGCCACCGACGTGGTTGTTCACATCGTCGATCCTCGCGCCTGTGTTGTGCATAGCCATCCCGATGTAGGCCGAGTGTGCTCGTCGGCGTGTGGTGTGGTCGGAGAGGGGCACGTGAGTGGGGGCCGCGTGCAGGCCACCCCATGCCTCCTGCACGCGACCTGCCCGGGGTGTCTGCGCACAGCACACAGCACACGCCGCGGTGTACGGTTTGTGGTACCGTTCACACAGCGGTGCCCTCTGTGTGTTCGGGCGAGTCAGCTGAAGCGTCAAAGGGGCAGCGTCGCGGGGCTGCACACCCGCGCCACTTGTGCTGCAGTCCAGATGGCAGCCACAGCATGCAGGCCAGCAGTTCTTGGGGCAGCAGCGGCAGCACCACGCTTGGCGGTGTTGCTGCGCATGCAAGACCGCTCCGTGCCTGGCGACTTGCGTCGTGTAAATGTAAATGTAAAGGTGACACTTACTCGCCATATCCTACAAGGACCTTGACATCTCCGGATAACCGGGACCACAGGCCAAGGGGGTAAACC
>JAUMHO010000009.1:3171826-3219762 GCA_032360965.1 Ulva armoricana
CTAAGCGAGGTGGTCGCGCGCGATTGTGTTCGAAACCCAGGGGGGCACGCGGAATTGAACCCAAGACCTTCCGAAGAGGGGTCAGCTTTTGTATCGTCCTCCGACCACTGGACATCATCGTGTGTGGCGACGCCGGCCGTGGCTGTGGTGTCGTGCGCCTTTTTGTTGCTGTGGCGGATGCTTGCCCATCGAGTGCTAGTGCGTGTGTCTGAAAACCGAGGCACAATCACAGTCGCTCTGGGGGCCAGTGCAGTGTGTGGAATGGAGGCAGGCGTGGAGTGGAACCATGTGGTGTGACCCGTTGGCTAGCATACGGCAGGAGTCATCAGAAGGACTGCAGGGATGAATGCAGGTTCGCAGAGGTTTACATTGGATCTCACCCAAGTAAACAGGGTAGGTGAAGCTGGTAAGAGCCCGGGCAACAGCATCACCGTTAGACTGTGTGAGAGTGGGCCATCTTGGAGCCACAGAGCAACATTGACCCACGAAGTGACATGGTCCGTCGATACAGGCCTGTGGTACATGCTCAGCAGCATTGGTCAGAATCCATCATCTAGCAACTGGGCGCCGGATGATTCATAATGTACACGGTGTTCAGCATCAGCGTTGGTTGTGGTCATACCACCAGGGAACCACGCAACCCGAATACAACTTGAGACCCGAGCCTGGTTACGGAGGATAAAACTGCGATCCCCTGGAATCGCCTGTGCTGTGAGTACTGCTGCTCAACTAACACTGCACCGAAAACACCATTCTTGCAGGTGCCCAGCACTGTATTGCATGAAACGTATTATCAAGAATCCGTCTAATCTCAGAGGTAGTGTCGTGGCTGTGGCCCTATCATGGTTGCACATGCTCTCGAGGACGTTTCGAAGCGGGTATCGCGCTATAGCGTTCCAGTCTCAAACAAAGTCATGCATGCAGAACCATCAGGCGGATCCGGTATACGCCGCAGTCTCCATGTAACTACGCCGCAGCGTGTGCAAATCGTGAAGATCGTGTACGCTCACTCTCGCATGTCCTCTTCAGTGCGAGTCCACCAACTTGCTGCAGCAAGACTTGCCTCGGACGTGTCCTGTCGAACGTTACCGTTGTTCGCATGTGACGAATGTTAGCACTGCGTAGGTGTCATGCTGTGAAGTGATATCTCGACATGTTGGTGTGCCCGGTGACGGGCTTGTATGCCTTGATTCCTTCGTCTTGTGACCAGGTGTCGCCAACAAGACCGAGTTTAGTCTAGGCAGCGTTCTGACGTATCTGCCCTGAACTCTCGGTGCTGATATGCTGCTGCTGTGCGTTTTTCTGGTGCTTGCCGTTTTAAAAGGAACGACAGCCAAGCTGCTGAGTGTTTACTTTCAGCCTGGAGTCCATTTGAAACGGGACAGCGCCAGGCTGCTGCGGAGTACATCAGCGCTCCAACTGGGCGGATCTGTCGACATCGGATACTTCTATACCCACGTTGAACTGGTAAGCGACTTTTGTGGTTCTTGAGGTTTCTTGCGAACGTGTCGACATGTTGATACCACTAGATTGTGCGCTGCAGGGCACACCGCCACGAAACTTCTCCGTCATCCCTGACACCGGTAGCTCACTCACATATGTTCCTTGCAGCGGTTGTGATAGTTGCGGAACGCATGAGGATGCGCCGTTCAATTCTACCTCTTCTTCAACTTTCCATCAGGTGGAGTGTGACGAGACAGCATGCAGTCTGGCCTGCAAAAGAAGTTGTTGTACATCTAACAACCAGTGCAGGCACGTCTCTGACAACATGCCAATCCTATGTGCACACAACGCCACGATGCTGTCAACACGCGTTCGAAAGCGTGCAGGTACACAATTTCATATACAGAAGGGTCGTCAGTGACTGGACGTATTGTTCAGGACCACATTTGGTTGACAGACACAGGGAACCCAACAACGCCTGCAGACAGCATTGGACCATTAGACACGAAGTCTGTGCCAGTTGCATTTGGTTGTGATAATGTCGAATCGGGAGAGATATTCCGGCAGACTGTTGATGGAATTGCTGGCTTGGCGGATGACCCACTTGCTGTTACACGGCAGCTTGCCGAAGCTGGCGCAATCAGTTCAGAATTCACAGTCTGCTTCGGGCATACTGGAGGTGTGCTTTAGCTGCGTGGCGTCCTTGCGAGAGTTACACCCACGCAAGAACTGGACCTTCTCAGCAACCAAGTCCACCAGTTCATGGCGACCTGGCTTGAGAGCAACGACCAGACTCTGCGTCGTGTGAAATCACATTAAAATAGTGCTGCTCGCAGGCGGTCTCTTCTTGGGCA
Organism: Ulva armoricana; assembly: GCA_032360965.1. NCBI lineage: Eukaryota > Viridiplantae > Chlorophyta > Ulvophyceae > Ulvales > Ulvaceae > Ulva > Ulva armoricana. The sequence continues at coordinate 3,174,124 of JAUMHO010000009.1, forward strand.
GCTTGCCAAAGCCATTGTTGGCAGAGTTGCCTCCTGCAGCGGTTGCGCCCAGATCCAGAAACGCACACTTCTACAATGTCCGCATCAACAGCCTGAAGTTTGGCGATGAAGCGCTCAACATAGACCTGTCCGCACTGGAAAGAGGCTATGGCACCATCGTGGACACCGGCACCACCTTCACCTACCTCCCATCCCAGGCACATGGAGCGTTTGTGGGAGCGTTCGCGGATGCAGCTGCACTTTCTGGACACAGCCTGCACTGGGATACGATTGGGACGCACTGCTTTTCATCGTACGTGTTCCCTCAGTATGGAGCTTCACGTATGCTGAGTTTCATCTGGTGGTGATGACAGTGGAATCAGAACGACACTGGTCTGGACGCAGTGGTTGACACTGCTGCACCACGTCCACGCAGTCCTGAATCCCAGACCACAACCGTCAGCGTAACAGGGCTCTGGTCTTGAATGTGTTGTAGACTCCTGGAAACCTGCCCCGCAGCTGCTGCAGAGGTCTGGCCGTGCATTCGATGCTCTCGGTGTATCACGCTGCAGGACCAAACCAAACCTTGGCGGCCAGACAAGGCCACTGTTGCAGGCTATCAGGCTGAAAGGGAGCTGGTGCGCAGGCAGGACCTGACGAGTCATGCAGACCTGGCAGCTACTTTTCCCAACGTCACCCTCGTGTTCTCTGAGGCTGCCAGCCTGCCCCTCACTCCCCGAGCATACCTGTTCCAGAAGTTACATCCCAGCGCAGCCGCGGGAGCGACTTCCTGGTGCCTGGGCATCCTGGACGGTGGGCCGGACACCGCAACCATCGGGGCGGTCACCCTCAGGGATGTGGTCGTGACCTTTGACAATGGCCAGAGGGAGCTGCGCTTCCGGCCAGTGCACTCATGCTCAGAATTTGCTGCTGCGCTCTCTGCAGGGAGCTCTGCTGCAGCTCATGGCACAGCGGAGCCCATCGGAAATCACAGTCCACCCGTGACGGGGGTGCGTGAGCTGATAAGAGTGCTGCATATGCACACTGCTGACTCAAGCAGCAGTGACTGTGTGACTGAGCCTCAGGACACGTGCATGATAGTGCTCCGGGGTGTCGTGAGGCTGGCTGGCTCACTGGTGCCTCACGGGCTGCAGAAATGTGCTGCTGCATGTTGGCTAGTTTGCCTGCTCCCCAGCTACCTCTTGGCCAGGGCAACTGGTGATGCTGGCCAATCCTACTCAACCTGAAGCATGGTGTATCGTGGGGCACGTATGCTACGTGTCTAGTTGTACAGCTGAGAATGGCATGCTTTATTGGTTGGCAATGCTTCTTGCTAATCACTCCATGGGACACGTTTTTGGCACTGCGCTGAGAAATCCTGATGCTTTCAGGCTGAGACGCACATGTGTTGCTGTGGGCTGGTCTCGAAATCACATGTGCGGCTGACGTATTTGTGCTGCTGCAGGCGGCCACGGACCAGGAGGCATCCACAACTGATCCAGACGCCTCCCATGATTCTACCAAAGAGCAGAAGTCATCCGGCGTCTTGAAACCAGCCCAGGAGCAAACCGTGGGCCCTGAGCCGCACGCTCAAAATGTAGCACTGGTTGGTAACGATGATGGGCTCGCGTCCAATGTGACGAATGCAGACCATGGAGCCAGCGATAATACCAGCAGCCATGCCTTTGGTGATGAATCCAGATCAGCAAAGGCGCCAACATCTTTGCATGGTAGCTCGCTGCAGCGATTGTACGGAGCAGGCAGGCTGGCGCTTGGACTCCTCATGATAGCTGTGTTTGGACTGCTGCTGTGGAAGTGGGGGAGCAGGCGGCCTGCGACCAAAGGCTACGCACAGCTGGCGGAGGCCAAGGTGGGAAACTCCTGCAACCCATCAGGGGTTGAACACTCGAATGATAAAAACAATCTGGAGTTGCTGGAATTACTCTCAGCGTCTGGTGAAGACCGTTGGACGTTTGGCCTCAGGCCGGGACACTGTCTGCATCTGAGCTCTGATGCACCTCGAGAGTGCCCACAACTAATGAGTAGCCACTTGGGATCCGTTGCGATGCACAGGGACTACACAAGACCCTACTTGCACAAACGAGGCACTGCTCCGCCAACGGTGCCGGCCGTCAATCAGATAAGTCGTTGTGTTTCGCACACTCTCACAGTACATGTGGATGGTGCAGGGACACATTCGTAAACCTGGCTCGAATGATGTTGAATCACAAGGCACAGGGCACAGAGCACAACGTGAGAAGGCACAGTTGCTTCAGCATTCTGTGAGTTGGCGGTGACGCCTTCTTGCATCAATCCTGGTGACTCTGCCACCGGCAGGATGCCGATGTTGCCACTCATGAAGAAATTGGTATCTCTGGGGCACAAGTCGGTCAGGCATCAATCGCGACGAGAGGATTTTCAGAGCATGCACCTCTGCATGCTCTCAGAGCAGATGAACTGTGGTCAGTTTGTCCACTGAGCTTTGCAGGTTGAGCTTCTGGGAGCCGGTTCTGGGTAGCTACAGTGAAGACCACTAGCAGAAGTAGTACTATCCTGAGCACACTCTCATTGCAGTGCTAGCAACTGTGCAGAAAACCCAATGAGATGCTGTGATGAGATACTGCTTCAGCCACGCCTAGCAGAACGGAGCCTCTTGTGGGAGTTCACGAACTGTGCAGAACCAGGCAATTGGTTGAAAAAATAGCTACGTTGCTTGTAACCGACAGACAAGACTGCCAACTGGTTCTTTGCAGGGACTAAATCGACCAGTCAGCCATACACAGGCCTTTAGATGCATGCTCTGACAAGGGCAGCGATCACAGACAACCAATGATATCATATTCGATGATGCAGACCTGCGTGGATGCGCCCACTGCGTGGCCATATCAATTTCACTTCATGCCGCAGTCATATCATGTGAGCAGAGCACACAAAAGGTGCCTTGGCAACTACAACGCAACTATTAAAGTGCAGACATCAATTTGATGTGATTGGCTTGGCTGTGGCGCCTAAACGCCAGGCGTATTAAGCAAAACGAGACTGTGATACACCTCAGCACAAGCCGCTCCCTTGCATGCTTTGCATCAGTGCTTCGGATGCAAAGTTACCTCACGTACAAAGCACACCCTCAGTGTGTCAAAAGATCCAGGTTACTATTTGCACCTGTTCAAACTGTCACAGGGAAGCTGTTTCATCTGGTGGCCCAACTGCCCGTGCTGCCGCAGCAGCAGCCTCTACGCAGCGCCGCTCTGCTGCAGCGGCGCACAGCGCCCGCCGTTCTCGCATTTCCGCATTTTGTTGCGCATCTTGAACATCTACGATCGCCACGCCCAAACTGCCAGAGCTCCCCCCTTCATGTTCCCCATTGTCCATGTGCACATACCCACCATCCGGCACATGCATACCTCGGCTGGCTCCAGCATCGGCTCTGGTGGCCGAATCGTTGCCCGCAGGCACACTCCTCCTGCGCTTCCTGCCCGCTGACCCTGGTGAACGCTTCACATGCGCCCCCGTACCCTGGCCACCCCGGTCCCATCCATGTCCCACTCCAGTATCACCTGGGCCCACAGTCCGATCTGCATCAGCGGCATGCATGGAGGCACCCGCCCTGTTGCGAACGGCGGCATCACATTGAGCTGCACCGGCACCGTCACGCTGCGCATGTGTCGACGGCGGCACGCTGGGCCCCCCGGCGCCAGCTGGAGCGTCCTCATCAGACCCAGTGGTCAGATCCACGACAGCCTCTGCGGTTGCGGCGCCCTCCGCCTCTGGGCGAATGTCCTCGCCAGCGCGACCCTGCTTTCGAGGCGCCATCTGCGCAAATTGTACTATGCTGGGCTGCGCTCGAGGCGCAGTAGGCCGACGGCGGATGGAACCTGCCAAGGCCGCCATGGCCACAGTGGAGTCCTTCACGGGCACTGCACTTAGCAGGTCATGTCAGCGGCATCATAAGCTCATGATAGCCACCACAAGCAGGTGGTGATGGGAGCGCGAGGCTCTGCAAAGTGAACGGGTTGGCTGATATCTGTGCCATGCCAGTATCACAACTCATGACAATCCAGCTCTTAAGATTTAATGGCAGTGCTCTGAAAAGGACATGGGTGTATTGAGAGTGACGTACAAGGTCGCTCTTCCAATATCTGGTGTTCTAAAGTCCGTTTGCATGCGAGCCTCAATGCAGGTCTGTGAAATCTGTACATGTGATCGTGGCCACACACATAGCTCTGACTGCTTTTGGCTGAGTGTACGCATACCAGGGACAGGGATGACGTTATGCATTGCACGGGAGGCTGTACTGTGTACCTGTGCCCATGCCTGGCTTCGAACCTGCTGATGCAGCCTGCATCTGTGCAAACGCAGCCGCGATAGTCTGACTAGCTGGCGCTGCTCTGCTGGCGGGCGCTCCCTTCTTCTGGGCTGGTGGCTTTGGCTCGGGTTCTTTAGTTTTGACGAAGGCGCCACCACAGGTACGATCGTGCATGTGGTAGGAGCATTTCGGGTGACGGCATGCATCGCCCTCACGTGTGAGGCAGTCCGCCGGCTGCGGCCGCCGATTCATGGCCCGCCGAATGATCTTTCCACACCTACAGAGGTACCTACCGGTGAAGTGTAGCTGCGTGAGCACGGCGTATTGTGAATACCCTGCTGGAGACAGAAATCTACGTCATAGCACCCAGCCAGGTGGAGACTTTCACAGTGATGACCTCACAAGCTTGGACATACTGCACGGGAGGCCCAATCGACCAATTCAGTATCACGCGTGGGCGGCTTGTTTTGGTGTAGCATGGCGTGATTGGAGGAGTGCAACGTGTTTGAGCGCTGCAAGGAACTCACCTGTCGCACTGCCACCAATGCTGCTGATAGTGCCGCACTTCATCCAGCATCGTATGGTAGACGGTAATTTTGTAGCCTCCCGAAGGTCTATGAATGTCGGGAAGGTCGGAGGAGTTGATCAAAGCCATTTTATCTTTGAACGGACGACCATGGCCATCTTTGCCAGAACCCGGGATTTGAAGCAACATGATGTACGCGTGGATCATCTCGTGGAGCAATGTATTCTTGAGATCTTCCTCGGGACGGAGCACGAGGATGGGCTTGGACAAGCGAATAACACAGTCTCCCCATTCCGTGCGAGCACAAGTCCCAGCACAACTGCATGGAGAATTGCATCGCCCCCAAAGCGCTGGAAGACAAGCTTTGCCGAAGCAGTCATTAAAACGCGTCGAGATATTCGAGAATTATGACTGACAATGTGGCGAGTAAGCCCAGATCGCACACCGGTGCCCCGTTCGGGACGAGGAGACGCGAGTATAGAAAGTTTGACGCGGACCAATACAACATGCTGTACGTACAACACAAGCAGTACGCGCTTCACCTACCTGGTCATTCTTGCACTGGACCATTCGACTCTCGCAGCTCCAAGCATGTTATTGAAGTAAACACTATTATAATGCTGAAATAGTAAGTGAATGTCAGCATGCGGAGAGACATCGTGAAGGAGCTCTGCAGGAACTTCCCCCATTACAGAATACCGCCTTCCAATGCAGCTCCAACTGTTCCTGTACGATACTGTATAGACGACGGTCGCATGGACTTTTCGGACTGATTCAAATACACGTACTCGCTGCGGCACGTACAAGCTACAGTATTAGGCCATGATCGTGTCGTCTGCAAGCCTTCCCGCAGGACTGGTCCGCCTTATTATTGCTCGAGCGCGTGACCACGACCGCCACGCCCACGTTCGCAGCTGACACAAGTGGCTAGGGGGCAGTTCAAGACAAGCTCGGCATAAGCCCGATCACTCCTCAGCGGCACTGCCCCACAGTGAAGCATTCAGTTTTGCGCAATAGCCAGTTGCATGTCCTGATCTACCCTCCAGTCGATGCCTTCAGGACTCTGCCTGATTCACAATCAGAATCGTGCCTCGTGTAAATACACTGATTGTGCACCCCTGCATCATACTACTTCCGGCTTCGTGCTAAGGAAACTTGAAGGGGTGATTCACTTGGACCAAGAGCCACAGCACATTTTGCTGTCATTATACGACGGAGGGGTGGCAGGCTGCCTCCCTCCCGGATGGTTGTGGACTGCATGGCTGCCAGCAGCATCCGACACAAACAAGGCTTCATAGACCGATAATAAGCAGTGGCAACATTTGGTGGCCATTCATATTGGCCGAATCACAGCTGTTGACCAAGTATTGTGCGGCCCGCGACGGCTCTGGTGATCATGTGTAGACTACAAGCTCAACATGATAGGAGTCAACCGCATATGATCCACATAGGACGGGGGCGCTCCAGAGGGAGTCCCGCGCATGGCGAACTGGCGCTGTTACAACCGTGCTTCAACCAGCTGGCATTGTTCTATGGGCATTTTCAGATGTCAGAACTCACGTGTGCGGCAACACTTGTCTGTGGAGTACAAGCACAGAACACGTGGAGCCGTCAGCTGCTGTACACTATACTCAAGAAACCCGCTGGATGATGATCCAACCCCTCATACATTTTCCATGTCATTGACCACCCGTGCCAAGTGCACCTTTACGTTTTGCTGTCACATTCACACGGTTGTGACCCCACAGCAAAGCTTCACCATGTTTTGGAACTGTGGTGACGTTTTAACCCCCAGACGAGCAACTCCTTGTGCCCTTGTCAGACATACGAGCATGCCCTGCCTAATCCCATATGTCATGTTCACGGGAACTGCAGTTGTGCTTGTTTGACCTGAAACCAGGGCTACGGTTTTCCACGAAGCTGATCGTTGCTTCCAACCCGCTCAAGCAGCCGCTCGAGCGCTCCTATGCTACCCAGTTTCACGACCTCTGCATCAGACGAGCGATGCTCCTGCTTTGAGAGTGCCGGCTCCTTTGCAGGTGATCTGCCGCTCACTTTCACCATCTGGTACCACGAGAATCCTGCTAGAGAAACACAGTAGCCCAGCCCTTGCATCGACGTGACCTGATCACCCAGGAAGATCACACAGAAGATCACCAGAGCAGCATTCTTCACAGTGCCAAGCACCTAAACATACAGACAACATCGAATGCCTCAAGTCGGAAAGCGCTTTGCGTGAACGAGTCCGGTTCCACTGCCACTGTCCACAGGAGAAGCTATGCACACTGTGACGGTCCAGGTTGCCGGAGGTGTCAATGCCCTTATGGATACGGCGATGCAATCATACATACACTGCACACTACAGCCCTAGTTTCAAGTTTAACACGGTACGGCGCGCGGCAGCAGGCACAGCAGTGCTGCACCTTCAGCGTCAGGGAGCCACAGAGCTGGATGGTGAAGAATGCCAGAGTGGTAACCACAAAGCCGAGGCTCGCAGCCAAGAAGAAGAGTGGTGCATGATTCACCATGATGCTTAGACCACCACTGCGTATCATGCCTGGAATCTCTGCGACAGCTGCGCCCATGAGCATCCACGCGACACTGGCCGGAGCGATGTAGAGCATGCTTTCGATCGGGTGGAATGACAGGCCTTGGAGCAGGGTCTGTGTCATTATCAGGCGGCCTGCCTCAGCAGACTCTGACACTAGCTGGATCACCATTCCCGTGATGGACATGTTGATTTCACCATATCCAGCAACAGCGGTGCCCGCGGCGATGATAAGAACGGAGGCGACCAGAGGGGAAGTTGGAGTCTGCAGCACACGTGTAGGCTGACTGACCGTGTTCCACAGCAGAGCTCAGGACATGTCGCCCTCGACGTTACATGAGTTGTAAACATGAGCAAGAGCATCAGCTATTTTTACAGCAAGATCTTTTTGGAGCGCCGTCTGACAGGGGTGTACCGCCTGCGCCACGACAATCGCCCTGGTGCCAGTATGCCACATCTGCATGGTGCCACGTTGCAGGACAAGTGCAGCTTGTCTACAGTGCTTGAGTGCATCAACATCGCATTCAGCAGCCCAGCATGTGTCACACTGGCCACAGCCAATCCCAAAACATCGCGCTCAAGTCCCAACGGAGGGACCTTGTGTGCATGTGTGCCTCGGCATGCTCCTCTTTGTGGCACTTTGCGTGGTCTGAGCACCTGAGGTAGCGTGCAAAACATAGAAACTGTTTGAGTCACTGACAGGTGGCATAGTAGCAATACGCACCTCTAGTGAGACAAGGAACAGTCCCAGCATGGTGATAACCGGTGTGAACGCCTTCAGCATCTGAATGAAGGCAACAGACAGGAATAGATACACAGCGTTGCCAAACATGAGCGTCATGGCATTGAAGAGGCCAACTGGAAGCATGCGTGTGCAGAAGAATCTCCAGCTCACCGGTTTATCAGCCACAACGAGTCGGAAAACACGGCAACATAGCAGTGCAGCCACACCGGAAAATGCCTGACCAAGGCCTGACAAAGTAATTGGATATGCAAAACCTGCAAGCACAGCAACGCATTCACCTATCGGCCTGCGATGAAGACCACGTGCGCAGCAAAACAAGTCTGCATGGAGCAAAGGTGTGAACAGAAATAGCTGTACGCAGGCCACAAGGCAGTCAAATACGGATACAAAGCACACGTCTTATCACTCAGCTAAGCGTGCCTGGGAAGGTGTGTACACAGCAAAGCAGTGCGATGTTAGCGCATGAACTGTAGAAAGGCCGTGTGCATAATAAGCAGGCTAGCTTTGGGATTCATCATCAGACCAACTTCACAATGCTTGCCAAGGACAGATCCGAATTTACATAATGAGCTCTCAAGGTGTCTAGACCAGAATGCGGCTGCCTTTGCATAGTCACCTGCAGGGCCAGCTGCAAACCGAAAACGAGGGTTTTCAAGTTGCACGGCATGACACAGTAGAAGCCACACACATGTAATGAATGTACTGGAAACAATGGACACGGCCACAATGACTGGACAAGGACTGTGCGCGGCAAGCGACAAAAGCAATTAAGTTTGATGTAACAGTGTGGATCGGAGCTTGGATGCATTCCGGATAGCAGAGACATTTGGCCGCTAGATTTACAGCTTAGCAGCTTCACGATACCCTTGTGGGCTAAAGTCCCTTTGATGAAACGCAGCGGCGGGTCACGCCAAGGCCGTGCCCATGCAAAAGTGTGAACACAGCGGCAGGACACAGCGGCCGCACCGTGTCGGAAGCGGAGCTGATCACACCTTTATCCTTCATGATGTGTTTATTTAATAGAATGAGACCTGTCGAGCTTGCCATCCAAAGCATCGGTACGACGAAAGCCGCGGCAAACTTGAGTTGTGTAGGAACCATTATGGCAGCCTGAATGCAGCACTCCTCGGGTTTAAAGCCACTATATCCTTGAGAAAGGCTTCACTTCTTGGATGAGACACTCTCCCGGACGTTATGCTGCCATCTACGCGGAGCGACGGCAATGGCGTACTGTGTAAGTCGGACATATGAACAACCAGTGCGCTGCAGTGCACATGCTGCGATGTGCTGCAACTGAATTTACGACAGTAGCTGTTGAAGTAGCTGTTCAAGCGGTGCCTTCGACACCCAGATTTTCATCGCATGTCGCTGTGCATAGGTTGGATTTCTCTGTTCTACAAACTGTTAGACCACAGAGACGAAAAGACCGACGAACACGGCATTGCAGCAAGGCATAATGGGCTTAGAACATCTTCTTGCAATACACATGTGCCGATAGATCCGCATAAAAAGCAGGATTGATCGGCGTGCTTCGCCCAACTTTTGGCAAGCCGTGACTTGTATCTCGTCGCGGGTGTTGACCAAGTTTATGAACGACAAACACGCTCTAAATTGCACAAATTGTGAAGTAGTAGTGTTGCAGGCGCTCCAATGCTTTGGCAACGCGCGTCTCACATTCCAAGAAAGCCCTTGACAAAGTCGCGGCGTGGGCTTTCATCCAAAACGGACCGGATACCCATGCGCATGCATGACGCTTGGCCGGCCTTGGGATTTGGTGGCGATTTGCCGGACGCCTTTTCATGCCAAGCCTGCCATTCCAAACATATCAGATGTCTTGGCAATTGAAGTGAGACCTCTACTGTGCCGCATCAACATCACATCCATCGGAAAGATTGTAGCTCTGATTGGCGAGCCGGACCGTTTGCATTGACAATTGAAAGCGCATTGTATCAGCGGAGTTCTTCGGCACAGATCATTTACAGAAGCCCAGGTTGAGTGGATCTAAGAGGTCAAGGTCTGCCGGGAGGTGTGATGCTATCACTGCGCGTCACTTGTTGTACCTTCCATTCAGCCTCGCACGTAATCGGTCGCCGGCTTTGTTCCTGTGACGCAATGGTCCAACGTAGCCATGTTATTGTCATTTCTTTGACATGCGTTGCTCTTTTTACGTCCCCGGCCGTCGTGCGCTACGGCGCAGCGATCACAGCTACCAGGGCGAAGCCGACAGACACTCGGCGCAGCACAGAAACGGCTGCCACAGCAAAACATCATGTCACTAGCATATTTAGAGGATCAGTGAATCAAATTACTTTGCGCGTCAGCGAGGATGCAGGCGTCCAGGAGTGCTTTGTCAGCATGCGACCAAGCCCATTTAAATTGTCGTGCTCAAGAGCGTCTCTATTAGAGCCCATGCCACCGTCATGTTTGTCATGAAGCGATGAACTTGATTGCTCAGCGTTGCGACTCTGGTGTTTGTGCTTTGTAACGCACGTGCGGAGCATGCTACAAAAGCACGAAGGGTGATTGATTGCCGTTAAAGCCCCACACAACTGCTGCAGGGTGGACAGTTGAGTGGTATTCCTAGCGCTTGTAATCAATATAGCTGGTGCCAAGGTCAAGGGTGCGGAAAAAGCCCCAGAAGATGGGGTCAAAAAACCCGCACGCAAGCGCGAAGTTTGGACGGAGCAGGCACGACTCATACCCACGCAATTCCCCACGTATCTGCCAGATTGTATTGTGTGTTAAAGGTATGCTTGGCGCGTGAGTATGTGTTGCAGCGGGTAGAGAACTGTCGACTCGGCCGTGCAGGAGCATGCGAACTTTGTTGAAGGGCTCCAAATTCACCATCGCAACTGGAAAGAGGTTGCAGCACATGTGGGGACAAAAACCGTGGTTCAGGTGTGCATCCTGCCCTGCCAGGCCTGGTTGTATGCGCCGAGGCGTGGACCTGCCAAACCAAGCCTCGTTTCTGCGGTTTCCTGATCAGGCACGTGCTGCAGGTCAGAAGCCATGCACAAAAATGGTTTATTCAGATGCAAAAGAAAGGTATGTCGGAGCCGCATGTTTGGCATTACGTGCGTGCGTCAAAACCCGGGGTCCCATCTCTGCATACGCATGGTGCCTGCCTGAGCTTGGGTTGCGCGAACGAGAACAGCGACGCGGCGTGCATGGAGCGGAGTGAACAGCGCGCCAACGACAGATCAGCCGACCATAGATCAGCCACAGTAGGCGGGTGCCGTGCACAAGTTGTGCGTTTTGCATGCCTGCTGTTCTTGTGGCGGGCCTCTTCGTGTTCCCTTTTTGAGTGCTCTTCCCCGCGTGATCACGATGGTAGCGCGGCATCGGTTTGACGTCAAGTATTTGGCACGGCATGCTCCGATCGGTGCTTCGGACTCTGTGTGTCACACTTATTTTTCGTTGCTGCGTGTTGCCATGTTGGAACGCCGGTCTCTGCGCAGTTGCAGCACTCGAGCCTGAACATGTCTGGACAGCTGTTCGCACCTCGAGCAGAGAGTGCACCGGATCTCATCGCATCTGCGACAAGCTGCCATGGCAGAACGCAGGCCGCGCAGCCGCCGGTGCTGCACCACTGCCGCCCAACAACTGCCCCCCTGCTGCAGGTCGGGGTGACATGATCCCACCCACAAACAGCGAGCTCAAGCACCAGCAGGCCTTGCGGGCGGCGCAGGTCGACCCCATGTTGCTGTGTGCCTCCACCGGAAACCCCACAGACGTGCGCACCTCGCTCGCCTCCCGTAGTGGAATGCATGTTCCACCTGCAGGCGCCTGTTAAAGGGCGCCCTGCTCCCGCACTCAGGCCCGCACCTCATGACGCTACCATCGCCTTGCACATGTGGAAGCGCTCCTTCCAACCAGCCAGTGTGCATGCATCGCTGCATGTTCCCTGTCCTGGTCATTCAAAGCATCCTCCGAGTGCTCGCTCTTCTGTGCAGCCCAGACCTGCGCTCCCATGCTGGTGCCACTTGGACTGCGCCATGTAGTCTGTAGCGTGTTTGCACTGTAGAGGCAGCAGGGCTCAGATCGCCAGAGGCTGACAGAGTGACCCGGCTGCGCGCCCTTGCATGCATCACGAAGCAGCGGCACAGCGCCACATGCACCCACGTCAACCTCACCAGATGCATCCTGACTGCCCTCCCTCACAACAGCAGTCCGAACTATGTGAGAGGCGGCACGGCGTGTCTGGGCACAAGCCGTTGCGGATACACCCGCTGACGCAGGCTCGTGGTGTGCAGCTGGCAGGTGACAGCGGGGCTCTCGAGACGGGGCTCGCCGCCACGCAGCTCGGGCCGTCGCAGGACTGCACCTCTGAGAGCGCCGCCAAGTGGCCGGCGCAGGTGCCCGCGGCCACCGCACACATCACGGTCAGGGTCTCGCCGCAGCACAGGCAGCAGCAGCCTGGGGCCTCGCCTGATCAGGGCACCCCATCTGCGGCAGCCACGCCCAAGGCGGCGGCCACCACCGCGGCTGCGCCGGTGCTGCGCACGGCGCCCTCCCATGCCGACAAGCCGCACCCACACGGGCAGCCGGTGTTGTGCAGCATGCCGTACGCTGACAGCTATCGCGCACAGCAAGGCGTGGCACAGTGGGTGCCGTACCCAGCCCACCCTTCCACTGCGCTGGACAATCACACAGGTGCGAACACTGACCGACCGTTTTGGCATGACATGAAGGTTTCACCCTGACATACATACCTGCTCCGACTCATGCTAGGCTGCACCACATCATGCAGTTTCGTTGAAGAGGAAGCGTGCTCTCCCACCTCGGTGTGCGCTCACTCATGCAAGCGTGCGGCTGCCGGGGCGCAGAGCTGTGCTAGCACTCCGCACGCTCGCGCTGAGCCACTGTACGCAAGTCAGTCATTGGATGTTGTGTGGCTGTAGGGGGTGTATACGTTGTCGCCGCACCGCCCGAGGCAGCGACGCCAAAAGCTCCAATGAGAGCTGCTGCACATGGGCGGGCGCCCATGGCAAAGGCGGCAGCAGGCATGAACACAAGCAGTGCTCCGCCTGCTGGACTGTTCTCTAGCCTCCTCGACCGTGACACGACCAGCGGCCCCCGGCTGAGCGCTCCCGCCGCACGCCCCCCTGGCAAGCCCTCAGTTGACTACGCCTCCATCTACACGTTCCTTGGTGCGCCAGCACCCACGTGTACTGTGCACCGCGTGTGCCTGGAAAGCTGCAGTCTCAGGCAGTGTTCCCGAGGCATGCTGCGCCCCGGCTCCCCAGGCGGCCGGGGGGCCACGGCGTCCTCTGCACGTCGGGTCGGCATGCGTGCACCTGCGTCCCCGAATCAGCTTGCTGCCTGCACCTTCTGTGCATGCTGCCGGCGGTAAGGACCTGCATGTGTGAGTGCCCAAACATTGCTTGCAAAAGGCCATGACGACGTGGCCGGTGCCCTCGCCATTCCACCCGTGCACACCTTGACAAGTGCGGCGTGTGTGTGCAGCATCGTGTTTCGACCTCACCAACTGCTGGCAGGAGCTCGTGTCTGCGCTGACGCGCATGCCGAACAAGGAGCGGCAGCTGACGGTGACGCTAATGGGACGGGTGCTCAGCCAGATGGAATCGCGGATGCAGCACACCCGCGGCACCGCGCCTCCCGGCTGGGCCGACCTGCACCACGCCGCCAAAGCGTCGGGGGTGGCCAAGGGTGCCGCAGACGCGCCGCCGCAGCAGGTGGAGGCCGTGCCGAGTGCCGACCCCGACGGCGCTCCGCTGGCGGCCAGTGCGGCACCGCCCGTCGCAGCAGCGGCCCCTACGAAGCGCCTGTCGGTTCCGTTTGTGCCGGGCGACGCTGTGCTACGGCATGCTGTGCCAGGGGAACTGCAGGCGCAGCAGTGCAACGGGCCGTTCAGCTCGGCGGTTGCGCAGATGCATGTACCGGGGGACGGCCCGATGCCGGTTCAGTTCGTGGCGGTGGGCGCCTCCCGGCAGACGCCGGTGTGGCCGCAGCCTGGCATGCCGGGGGCTCCGATGGTGGAGCATGGGCAATGGGCAGGTGTGCCTTGGAAACCAGTACTGTCTCTTACGTGCGGGCGGTGTTTGCCTCGAAACGGCCCAGTCCTCCTTGAACCACCGATGTGCACTCCTAGCCACGGGAGCCACAGTGCCAGGTTGGGCGCCGATGCACGCATGGGCGATGAGCGTATGAACGGGGGCCTTGCTGCAGGTCTGATGCCGCCCGTGGCGGACCTGGACATTGGCGCAGAACACCAGGCCGCTGCGCAGCAGTGCGAGCGGCTAGCGCACCCGCAGGCAGGGCTGCCGCAAGACCAGCCGATGTCTGACACCCCGGCCGCCGTCTTTGCGCAGCAGCAGGCCGCCAGCCGGCCAGCTGCAGAGGCACAGGTCACCGCGTGCAAGCACGCCGGCGCCCCGGCGGCTGCCGGTCAGCACTGCCAAGAGGCTCGCTCGCCCCAGAACGCTGCGCAGGTTGTGCATGGCCGCCAGCCGGCCGCCGCCGCCGCGCCTGCGCCTGGTGGCCTGCGCTCGATGCCCTTCCACAACCTGATGCCGATCATGCAAGGGCCGCAGTCTCTGGCGGCGCGGGCCGCGTTTGACGCTCGCTTCGACGCGTGCATGGCGCGTGCGCCGATGCAGGGTCCGCGCATGGCCGACGTGCAGGTGCACGGCCCTCGGCCGGTCGCCCAGCAGATGATCCCCACGCCTGCCATCCCGTCAGACTCTCAGGCGAAGGACCCGCGGCAGGCGAACGCCAGCAGCAACCAGAACCCAACTCCCGGCGGCCCACCGCTCAAGGCATCGGCGTCGGCGGCAGACTACCTCATGAGCTCCGCTGCGGCCGCGGCGCTAGACTCGTGTATGGATGGGGACGAGGACGACGGCCCGCGGGCACCGCTGCTGCCGCCAGATCTCGGCATGCGGCAGGCGCCGCCGACGGCGATGTGGATGTCGGCGGCTGACGGTGAGCTGGTGTCGCAGAGCGCCGCTCATTCCGCGACGCTGTGCGCGACCGAGAGTGCGTGGACAGCTGTCGGCAACGGAGGCACCGTCGCTGTGGCACCCATGCACAGTGCGGCCGGCGAGCAGGCCCGGCAACAAGGGTACGCGTGGCATCATCACGGGTGGGCCCCCCCCGGCATGTCTGCCGCGCCGCCCGGCATGCATGTGCCCCTGCAGGCGCTACTGCAGCAGCAGCATCTGCAGGGCGACAAGATCGGTCGGCTGATCATGGCGGAGGATGGCGACACTGGCCTGCTGGGTGGCCCGGATTTTCCCCCCAATGCATGCATGATTCGCATGCATGATGAGCCGATGCAGCAGCAGTCGGGGGTGGGCGTGATGCCGACGAGTCCCGGCGCTGAGGCCGGAGGGGTGCCTCGGGAAGGCAACGCGAAGCTTGCGCGGCAGCACGGCGCGGTGGAAGCGGGGCCGGATGGGGCGGGGAGCGCGATGTGGGAGATGGCGAGCATGACGCGGGAGGACTGGCTGCAAGAGTGCCGACAGCGCCAGCAGCAGGCGCCCCCGTGGGCTGCGGGGCGGCCGGTCATATGAGGGCCGCCGCAGCGGGCCGCGGGTCGGCGCAAGCTTGCGCCGACGCGGTGAATGCATGTGTGATATCGGCGCTCTGCTGCCGTCGCGGCAGGTGTCGTCTGCCGGCGTTGCAGCCGAGTTCAAGGCTTTTGAGTAGGGCAGGTAGGGGTATGGCACCCTTTCCATGCGAGCCGGAACGACCTCGCTGGGAGGGTGTGTGTGATTCGAGCGATGATGGACCGCAGTGAGTGCCGGCGCGGCCCTAGGCATACGCCGGCACCGCGGTCCGACGAGGCGTGGGATTCTGTGTATATGTGGTTTCAGGTTATGACATCGGGTGCATTTGCGTGCGTTCCAGGACGGGTCCCCAAGGGCCGCTTGCCGCTGCTTCCGACCGGTGGCTTCTCGACGGCCCCTGGGGCATGGCAGCCGCGGCAGCAGTCATGCGTGCTGCGGCTGCCAGCCTTCGATCGCGGGGCTGTGAGGCGCCTGCCGTCTGGTTGGAAGCGGCAGCGGTGCCCTGAGGCCGAAACCTGGAGGCAGCTGAATCAGTACTGTTATCCCAGTATACGGGGTGGGAAGTCTTTCTAGTTCAAGGACACGTGCGGTGGAGCGGGGGAGTGACCGCACAGCGCGGAAGTCCCCGCCACCGCCGCCCTGAGTACATGTGTGTATGCCCTCCATTGCGGCCGTTTGATTTATGAAGTTCTGCTGTTTGCCGGGCCAAGCCTGTTGCCTGTGCAGATCATGCGGGTGGAGATTACTTGTGAGAAGAAAAAACCCGGTGTGGGCGCTCGTATCCTGCTGCGATATTATGCGACCAGGGTTGTATGGCATTGTCACTATGCTCAGCTCGGCCTCGAGTGTTCTTGGGCAAGGCGTTGTGCGTGATGCCACTGCCCCATCCTGCATACTCCAGGGAGTATATTCTGTGAGTGGTGTTGGTCGACTTACAAACCGGATTCAACACAGTTTGTCTCTAGTCATGCAACCTCGTGTATTAGCCAAATCATCAACATTGTCCACCATCAAGACTGTCCATGATGCCATCCATGACACCTCGAGATTCAGTGACGATGGACAGCATCATACATCATTAAATTATGCTGAATGAAAGTTTTCACGATCGTACAAGTTTATGGCTGCGTGTAGTGGCTGTTAACAGGCAACAGCACGGTGAGTGGAAGATTGGGCACGCAGCGATGATACGCTGAATTGGCCACATGCATGGTCTTACTTCTTGGAGTGTGCCAGGCTCACTGTTTCATGATCGCCGCAATCACACGTTTTGCTTAACAACTTGTACAACTTTCCATATCATGTCTGGCTGCCTCCCATGTCTTGTCGTGTTTTACACCCTTTCTGCCAATCGAATTTCATCATCTGTGGCTACCTATGCCTGCACTGAAAGAGCGGATGTGCCGATACTCTTGCCAACAATGGACCACATGAGAAAGGCATAAGGGTGGAGGACCAAAGGCACAGCCAAGTTACACACTGATGTTGTCATACACTGAACCGTATGATTAGTTTTCGAGATGCCCATGCACCCTTCTACTTTCAGGCATAGAATACAACACATGTTTGTCCAGCCCGAAACTGTTTCAGCCACCTCTACACAGCCTCCTGCTCGACAGCCTCCTGCTTGACAGCCTCCTGCTCGACAGCCTCCTGCTCGACAGCCTCCTGCTCGACAGCCTCCTGCTCGACAGCCTCCTGCTTGACAACCTCCTGCTCGACAGCCTCCTGCTTGACAGCCTCCTGCTCGACAGCCTCCTGCTCGACAGCAGCCTCCTGCTTGACAGCCAGATCACCTTTGCTCTCCTGTTGTGCAGCACCACCAGTCTCATCCTGCACCTGGATGAAGCCCGTCATCTTGCCCTCGAGCAGCTCCAGCCGGTCAAGCATGATGGCACAGTCCTCCTTCGACACGAGCACGCTGAGTGCTCCCCGCGTGCGCCAGCACGACATCGCCAGCGGGGCCTCCGCCGCGAGGCACCCAGTGCCTCGCTTCTGCTCTACCGGCAGCCCCAGCCGCTGCGCGTCGTCGTCCCTGCACCACACCCTCCACATCTCATCCAACATGGACTACCGGTGCAAGCAGTTCCACGTGAGCGTCCCTATCCACCACCTGTGCCACCTGGCACACAAGTCTGCAGCAGTCGCTAGGGCATGCCAGCGCCAGCTGCAACAGGGCAGCCGCTTCGTCCTGGAGGACCCCATTCTGGAGACATGGCAACACCCAACCGACTCCACCAGCACGCCACACCATCCCGAAGCTCCACACTGCATCGCATGCATGTCTACCTACAGGTCTGTGGCCAGCAGCAAGCCGCCAGTGCGCATGGCTCCTCCGGAATTACAATGCAGCAGAGCAGCACAGGTGACAGCGCAGCATGCAACTGCTCAGCGGCGCACTGCAACGTGATGACGCAGCATCCCGCAAAGATTTGCTCAAGCTGCTTGAGGCAGCCCTCACATTCCAGTGTCGGCGTGACGCCAAAAGACCCCTCCAGCCCGACGGTGCCGCCGCCAGCCGCCTGGGCCTGCCCTTCCACCTTGGGCTTGTCCTCCTTTGGCGGCCGCACGGTGACATACGGCACAGAGTGGGGTATCTTGAGGGCACGCGCAGTGATGAGCTCCTTGAGTACAGGGAGAGGCACCCGCAACCGCTGCTTCGTCACGTAGGGCAACAGGAACGGCAGGCCCTCCTGTGCGATGCGGTATATGCATGGGTTGGAGCCGTCGCGGACCTCCTGGCGCTCCAGAAGCTGCACAGCGCGCAGCACGTCAGCCACACAGCGGCGCATCCACGGCGCGCCGCACAGCACGGGCCCCGCGCGAGTGTCCGTGGCAGCGACCGTGAAGCCAGCGGCGCTGCAGGTCCCAGGCCCGCTGGCCAGCTCTCCCGGAGCATTGAGGTGTACGCAGGAATGCCGTGCATGCTGCGCTGTGCGTGGATTGCCCCTCAACCTGGCGACAGGATCACGGCCGCAGTGCCGCACACCTACACACCTTGAGGCCGACCTGGATGACGGTGAGGCTCTCATTCTCGTCCAGCATGAGCAGCCGCCTCACGGCGTCCGACACGTAGTAGCAGCGCTTGGGCCGCTCGGCGGCGTCCATGCACCGCGTCACGAGGTTCTCGTTCAACGGGAACCCCTCGTCCAGGCCGTAAAACTCCTTCACGGGGCCGAGGATTGCGTCGTTCGTCACCGGGATCACCGGGTCCAGGTCCTGGTGCTTCATGCCCTTGCTATTCGCACGGCCCCGGCGCCCGCCGCCGCGTACCCCCCATCTCAGCTCCACATCCTCTGCGGCCGCCGAGCCGCCGCCGGCTGCGGCGCTGCCATCCTCGCTTTCAAGCTCGCGCTTGATTCTGGCACGCTTCGCCGGCGGGGAGTCCCTTCCGGACGGGGCAGCACCGCCATCGGCGTCAGCAGGAACGGCGGCATCTGGCTGCGGGGGTTCCGCCGCGCCGGCCGCGTCTTCTTCAGGGACCTTGACCGTGTCTGGGGCGGCGGCATCCTGTGCACCTCCATTCGCCCTGCCCTGCACAAGAGCTCGGCTTAACACTCAGGCCGACTCAGCCAAGCACAGCTGGTGTCCGCGGCGCCGGCCATCACACACGACCTGGCGCGGCCTCATGTGCCCCCGGCAGCCGGCCGCGCAGCAACCCCGCACTGCGCTGCCCGGATGCCAGGAGACCGCCGAAAGGCGCTACTGTGGCGCCGTTCTCATCTCCGAGGAACTGCACGAGTCACCCCCGGAGGATTCAAATACGGCGCCCATGCACACGGCACCATGCACACGACACCATGCACATGCCACAATCCCGGACCCAGGCCCAGGCAGCCATGCGGGACACAACGCCCACGGCGCGCACCAGCAGCACCTCTGGCGCCCCACCGTCTGCACGTGTCACAGGACCAGGGCCGCGTCCGGTCAGGGAGGTGCGCACCTTGCGGCCCTTCTTCCGGCCGCGGTGCTCCGAGGTCGGCATGTCGAGGTCGGTGCACTCGCGGGTCTTCTCGAGGACGGCGACGAAGAAGCCGCCGGTGTTCTGCGCGTGCGGCAGGAACCTCATGCACAGCTCCAGCGGCAGCCCCGCATCCGAGGTGGGCGGGAACATCGTCGGGTCGAGCTGCGACTTGCCCTCCGCGCACAGCTGCCGCACGTCCTCCCACTCCACATGCCACCCGTTCTTGTCCCGCACCTGCACCCCGCACCATGTCAACCAGGAAGTCAGCTACGGAGGGTGTGCAGTCCACGCCGGCAGGCAGACAAACCATGGGTGCTAATCCCGAAACCTGACCGCACGGCCGATGGCGGGGCAGTCGCGGGGGTTGCGACCGCACCATCTGCGGAAACAGCAGCACACGGGCAGTGCGCAGCGCAGGACGGCGTGCGGTGGGCTCAGGGAAGGCAGGAGGGCCGAGCGAGGCGGGGGCGCACCTTCCAGGTGTGCAGGCCTGCCAGGCGCTTGAGCTGCGGGAGGTCGTCGGAGACGTCCACGAGCTGCATCGCGCCCTTGGTTGCGCGCAGCACCGCGGCCACCACGGCCTCGTCCTCGATCGGGTTGAATGTGCACGTCGAGTACACCATGCGCCCCCCCACCTGCACACGCCTCTCACTGTCACTGCCCCCACAGCCACGGGCGCAGCGCGGCACGCTCATCCCGCTGCGCTGCCAGATCGCCTCCACAGCGCTCTGCAAGGAGAAACTGCGCACAGAGCGCGCACCGCAAGCATGTGGGCGGCCGTTGGTTCATGTGAGGGACCAGTAGGTGGGGCAGGTGCAGCTCCGGAGAGGGGGCATGCAGGTCAACGGCAGCCGGTGGTGGTCGCCAGGGGCATGTTGTGGCGGGTGGTGCGCCGTGCGGCACGCGTGTGAGGCAGCGTTTGACGACTGGGAGGCACGGGGCTCCCGCCGGTACCGGCCGCCGCCCGGGGGAAGAGTTAGGACCCCCGGGAGGGTTGCTGTAGCATTCGTGCAAAGCGAGTGACGCCATTGGGGGGCGTAGCCGCGCTCAGTGATGCATCTTCCACTCGCACACAGCCTCCGGGGCAGTGACAGACAGGCCACCCGTTGCACAGTTCGCACCTTGAGCAGGCGGCAGGACTGCAGCGTGATGCGCAGCTGCAGCGCGTGCAGGCCGTTGCCGTTGCCGGTGCGCCACCGCCGCCAGATATCCGGGGCCTTGCGGAGCGTGCCGTCGCCGCTGCAGGGCACGTCGCACAGCACGCGGTCATAGCGCAGCGCGCCGTGGGCGGCGAGTCGCGCTGCACGGGGCCGTACGAGCGGCAGCGACTGGCCGTCGTGGTTACACACCATCAGCGCCGGGCTGCACATACGCTTTGTCTGGTGCGTCAGCAGGTTGCACCGCTTCACGTCCGCGTCGTTCGCGACCACGACGCCCGTCGCCGGCTCCCTGCCGGAGTGCAGCATCTCCAGGATCTGGAACGTCTTGGAGCCGGGAGCCGCACACACGTCCAGCACCTGCACCGCTGCACTGTCACACCGTCTCCCCTCCCTACCGGTGTGAATGACGTCACAGCAAGCCACTTTCGATTCCTGGCGCGTCATAGCAATCGCTGCGGCTGCGCGGCCGTGCTGCACGCGGCGGTGCAGGCCAGCCTGTACAGAGTTGTACGAGGCAGTACGGGCTGTGTGAGGCAGACATGGCACTGACCGCAGGGCGGGTCCGTGCGCAGCCGCTGCTCAAGGGTGACGTCATGGACAGCGGGCGAGGGATGATGGGGTGGAAGCAACGGTGAGAGGGGCAGAGGTGTGGGGCGGCGTACGATGTGGTGAGGCTGCACGTCGAGGAAGAGCGGAGGGACCATCGAGACGGCCTCCTGCCGGGAGATGCTGCCTGCAGCTGTCTCGCGCTTGATCAGCTCGTGCAGCTCCGCGAGCATTGGGACCTTGCGTAGCTGCATTCGGCTGAAGTCCATCTGCCAGGCGAGCTGCCCCGGGTACCAAGGCATCGGGTGGGGGGCACTGCACGATTTGCCTGCATAGGCCAGTGACACACTGGAGCACGTGCGCGGTACGGAATCAGCCGGCAGACAGGAAGGCACCGAGACCTTGTCAGGGACGGCGGTCAATAAGTGTCATCTCTGAGGGGACTCGAGCTTGAGGCAAGCTGCTCGGGGGGCACCTTCGAGTACGATCTTCCCATCGGCAAACTTCGAGAAGAAGTCCTTCTGCAGGCGCTCTTTGAGCTGCTCCGAGAATTTCCCCGAGCCGTTGATGCGGAAGGCGATGGGTAGAGGCTCACGCAGACAGTGCATGAACTGGTCCCACTCGTCCGCAGGACACACATTCTGCTCTTTGTAGTAATCCTCGAACTCCTGATTCAAACTACCCTCTTGAGCCTTCACATCGATGTTGTCCCACGTCGTGTTGCGATTTCTATAGTCTGTCCATTCATCGCTGCGCTTGCCCTTGCCAAAGTCCTTCTTTTGAGTCCGTTGCGACTGCAGCACGATATCGCCCGTCACACTTTGAATACCATGCGGGGGATGTAAAATATGACTGGGCAGTGATACACCCGTTTCCGTCGCTCGTGGCACGGCTACGGTCCCCGGGCCCAGCATGACTGCAGACTGCGCAGCCGTGCGGGATGGCCGGCGCTGCAGAAGGCTAGCGATCAGTCAGCCAAAGTAGACGTGCTTCATACCTTTGAATTGTACTTGTTGTTCCTCCCCATGCTCGTGCAGCCTTGGTGAAAACTAGCTGTGCCGGCCGCAGCTAAGACCTGTTGAGCAGACACGAGCTGGCGGGCGATGCTTGACGTCGCAGCACGAGCCAGCATTCATATATGGGTGACGTCCCCGTTGCGTTGTCAATGCTCTAAACACATATGCTGTTGCATTATATGTCCCATGCATGTGGCAAGGCTGGGTGGGAGGGCAGCAGCGGTACACGTCGAGTGTCCACGGGGTGATTGTGTCCAGGAGTGATATGTAATGCATGCTAGCGGCCAAATCAGGAATTGTATCTGCGGCCGAATCGACCGACAGCGAGGTCGATCAGCGCATCTCATACGTGCCATAAATGCTGGCTACCCAACTTAGCACGCACAAGTCATCTTTGTCCCCTCCCGAGTTTCTGATCACTACCAGGTATCCACATCCAGGCACTATGTTTGCTACCACAGCTGCTCGCTCCTCCGTGATCGCCCGCTCCAGCGGTGGCAAGATTGACATCAAGAAGCAAGGCCTGAACTCCGTCGGCAATGCAGTTGTCAGGAAGAACCTGATGGGCGTCTCCGAGAAGATGAAGGACAAGAACTGGGTTGACTCCTCCGGCCGCAAGGGTATGCCCCCGATGAGCGGGCTGTATCTACGCTAAACGCTGTATTCTGGATGTTTCGTGTGGCGCCTGCCCTTCGCAGCAGCACTTGACGGATGAGAGGTAGACCGCAGTATCGTGCTGCGGTAGCCGATCCTCACACGTGGATCGTCCGACAGTTCGGTTTACATGTATACAGCGCACCATGACCGCATCGCTCATGCACAGCGACCAATCACAGCTAGCGGGCTTGGTTCATGTGTCATCCGGTGGCCTCTGCGATCACGCTCTAGTGGGTGCCAACCCTGCAAGTGCCACGTCGTAGACCGGCTCGGTCCGCTCGTTCTGCCAGATTCCAACACACCTGGCTCGTACTGCAGTACATACAGTGTAGTCAGCTCTTTCTCTGCACTGCTTTTCCCCGTGTGTGATCGTAGGTCGTGGCAGTCTCCCCTGCGACCTGCCAGATTGTTTGTAGTCGGCCCAGCACGACTGCATGGTCATTGTGTGAACAGGATCGTGGTATGTGCCTGCGTTCTGATGGTGCGAGTTCTGGTGACGTATCGGCTGTTCGAGCACCGTGTGGTCAGTCCTTAAGAATGCGTGTTGCGCCCTGGAGCAAGTTGAGCTGGGACACATGGAATGCAAGCGCTGCAAAAGTAGAGGCACAAACCGCATCCGCTGATACATACGCACTGTTTGGTCCACGCCGTAGGTTCTGCATTTGGAAAGGGCTTCGGAAGGGACTGGTGACGTGTCCCGCTATGGGGCGCTTGCATCGCCGCTCCTTTCTTCGTCCCGTCCCGCACCACATTCTCACGACCTCGTCTTTTGTGCAGGCAAGTACGGTGGCGTGTACCGCTTCGCCGACAAGTACGGCGCCAACGTCGATGGCTACTCCCCCATCTACACACCCGACATCTGGTCCGAGGGCGGTTCCGAGTACAAGCTGGGCACAAAGGGCCTCCTCGCGTGGGCGGGCCTGCTTGTTGTCCTTCTGGGTGTGGGCATCAACCTGGTGGTCTCTACCTCCCAGCTCGGCCAGTAAGTTGCACTGTTGGTACAGTGTCAGTACCGTGCTTACTCGGTAGAGCACTGTCTGACACTGTCTTCAGTGTTGTAGATCAGTCCAGTGGGCAGCGAGTAGTCTTTCATGTGATCTCAGTTGTACCCGAAATCAATTTCCCTAGCCAATCTATGTAAATAGAGCTATGGTGTTCAGATGGTACAGCCGTGATGTTTGGATGCAGTGTTTGTGTGCCTTTCCTGTGCCACAGTGCGTACGTGACTAGAACCAAGAGCATGTGGACAGGGCGACTCAGCCTGAGCACACCTTCCACGATGTACGCGACGTGTGCACCTGATGCGCATGGAGAATCTACCGTGCAACAGTCAAGCAAAATTGCTGAGAAGAGACACCATTCACCATAGCATTTCCCCTTCGGTTGTTAAGCGTGTTGGGAATGGGAAAACCATGTCAGATTGAGCTGGTTGTCGTTACCAGTTGCATATGTACTCGGGTAGTGGGATCAGTCAGGTGTGGGAATAGATGCACCAGCGTGTCCCGAAGTAGAACAATGTCCCAATGAAACTACACCTATCATGAGCCCAGGAGCACTGTGGCCCCTCTCCCTGCTACGGCACCAGAAGGCTCATACAACAGCCAGCCGTTCTCGCTGCGCGTTTCCCCGCTTGATGGTACCAATCCATGACGATACCGTTGTGACACCCAACCAGAACATAGGTGAGATTTTGAGCCCGGCGTTCCTCGGGCAGCCGACTGAGGTGCCAGGGTGCCAGACCTGGATGTAGCAGTATTATGTATCCAGGTCTGGCACCCTGGCAGAAAGTAATGATTGAGAACTGTACATTCGTCTGATTGTCGCTACTGGCAAGAAGAGGAAGTAGTTACAAAAGAGTACAAGGGCAAACCCACAAAGTGGACCAAGGTCATACTGGCAAGACTACTGGCAAGAAGAGGAAGTACTTGCCTAACCATGCTGATGCAGAATATTTATGTCGAGTGGAAGAAACACTTCACACCGAGTGAATCAGCAGTCCACACTGAGCTGCAATGAGCAGGCACCATCACTTGCGGCCTGTGCGTCCTGCCATGCTGAGGGTGTTTGGGTGTCTCTCAAATAGCCGATGCTCGTGTACTGCGTTTGACATCAGGGCAAGCTACCAGTCAATGTGTCCTGGTTTTCTACCGGTCACCGGGTTGCCTTGTAACCATGGTTACTCCATCACACTCGCTGCTCCGAATTCACACACCACTGGAACCACCCTCACTTGCCTTTGCTTTGGGCCTCTTCGCATGGGCCCCTAGCTTGCCCGTGGCAAAGGGCGTGTCATACTCGATGGCCAGCAGCCGCTCCATGGGCGGGGGCAGCCCGGGGTCCCGCTCCGGCAGCTGCAGCACCAGAATCTTCACCTTCAGAGCCTCCAGCGCCTTGAGCGCGGACCCCGTCGGAACGAAGGTTGCCGTTCGGATCCGGTGCTGCACCATGAGCGCCACATCCCGGAGCAGCTGCCTCACCTCAGGCTTGCCGTAGTGCTCCACCCGCAGCTCCTGCACGCCGGCACCGAACCGACTGAGCGCTCTGCGGCCGTCGACATGCCCATCATCATCCGCTACATCCGGGAAGAGGCTGCCATTCTGCAGGCCTGTGCTGCACTGCCACAGCAGCGGAACAGCCATCTCGCACCGCCCGTGCAGCCCAGCAGGTTGCAGGCCGGCGTGCACACTCTTCCATCGCCACAGCCCTGCCGGTCATACTGGCCTCAGCACTCAACAAACAGCACACACGCATGCACCTCCTCAACGGCACCCTCATCAGCCCCAGCACAGCGCTCCAGCCCAGCGCGCACGGCATGGCGGCCATGCCGTTCGCGCGCCATCTGCTCAGCCCCACTGCGGCCGGATGGTGAAGCCAGCGCGCACGCTCACCAGCTGCTGCTGAGGCCGCCCCTCCCGGGCCCACACACATCACCCGCCACGCGCGCGGAACGTGCAGGCCGCAGCGATTCACCGCAGAGGCGCTGCTGTGGCGGGCCCGCCCGGGGCACGCACGCCGAGGCCAGAGGTGGGTACGCACCTTGAGCACGGTGGTGTTCTTCTCAGAGTTTGCCTCCTTCGCGGCGCCTTCGCTCCATTTCACGCTGGGCCGCTCCGCGGAGTACTGGCTCCAGCACTGCAGCTCCGCGACCGCCCGGCTGGGCGCCCACAGCACCGGCCGGTACACCTGCGCCAGCTGCTGCAGCTCCTCGTCGCTCTGCTCCGGAAACGCTGCACCCACGACCACCATCACCACTGTCGCACTATCGCAACCAACGCACACCCCTCTCTAGTGACATCGCTCAAAGCATGCACCACGCTGCGGGCCCTGAGGTCGCAGACAGAACAGGCGACGCAGCGTCCGTTGGGATTCCCGGGGGCCGCATCATGCAGGCCACAGCCAGCCGCCTGCTGCATGCGGCGCGCCAAGGCAGCCTGAACCGGACGCGCAGGTGAAGCGACAGAGATGCAAACGGCGTGTCACGGTTTGCGGCCCGTGCGCGTGGACGCAGTGGCCGGGGGGGGGGGGGGGGGCGCTCGCGGGGCAGCACCGTGAGCTGCGGTTGTCACTCGAGCCTGGGCTGGGCATCCTTGGACTCCTGTCGCCGGATCAAACGGCACGAAGGAGCCCTCGGGAGTGCGGTAGCCCCACGTGCAGCCCGGGGGCAGCCACGGGAGGCTTGGCGCCGCATCTGCGCCCCCCGGGGTGTCCGGGGGCGCATCCGAGTCGGGGGCGGAGCGCTTCAGGCCGACCGCAGGTGCCTGCGACCGCAGTGGCAGGGGGGGGTGCCCCCTGGACCTGCGCGCCTTGGCGTGCTTGATCTCCTGCACGGAGAGTGGCGCCACAGAGTCAGTTACGGTGCCAACGACGCATCCGGCAGGCTAGACACCCCGCGTAGCACCTGGTTTGCCGCCTCCCCGACAACGAAGGCAGGCAGAGGTACGCAGAGGTCATGCACGGAAGCAGCGCGCCCCTGTTGGATGGTGGACCGGCGCGCGTGCATACCCCGGCCGGCGCTACAGCGTACCCCGGCCGGCACCCGGCATGCGAATGGCTTGGGAGGCCCGGGAGACAGCGGAACGACCGTCAGCAGGTCAGAGGCCGGGGGGCTGCTGGAGCATGGGCGCCACGCAGGAGCAGCGAGGCGGGGGGCAGGACCTGGTAGTAGAAGCCGGAGAGGAACTGGGCGGTCTTCTCAGCGACGGGCCCGATCACCGAGTCTCCGGCGGATGGCGCCGCCGCCGGCGAGTCACCCGAGGCCCTGCTCATGCGCAGCACCTCCCTGCCGACCTTCAACTGCACACCCACCGCCCCTTGTCAGACCTGCTGCTCTGTGTCGGATCCTCGGACTACCCGTTCTGGCCAAGCAGGGACCACACGCCTTGGGCTACCCTTTGCCGCCAGGCACCCCCACATACGGCTCAGCTACGCACGCCTGAGGGCAATCCATGGATGCGCTATACCCTGCAACGTCTGCAATGCAAAGTTTGGGGCAAAAGCGCAGCACGGCCCGATCCCAGCTGGGCCTGCGCGCATGATGCATCTCACCAGCGAAGGCTGGAGCGAGCGTGGGCGGCAGCAGCGACGGCAATGGGCGGCTGCCGGCTGCCTCGACTGCATGCATGTTGCCAAGGCAGCTATGCGGGGCCGGAGGGGGTTTGTGGTGGGAGGTGGTCCGGGGGCACAGGAGCCGCACCTGGTCGACGTATCGTGGCTCGGCCATCACCTCAAGCCAGCGCTGCAGCTGCGCCATCGTCACCGTGCCGGCTGTGGACGGCATCTCTTTGCACTGCACACACCCATGCATTTGCCATTCGCATGTGCAGGTTACGTTCTCATGCGTGGGAACTTGCGCTGGGCCCACCTGGATTTGGCACCCAAGCGCCACAGCATGGCAACGCCACGTCTGGCACAACTGTGCGTGCATGCATGCTGTGAGAGGAGGCGGCGAGCGGAGCACAGGTGCGAACAGAGCCGCCCCGGAAGCGCACCGCTAGGTCATATGCGGCAGCCGGCTGGTCCTCCTTTGCAATGCGGTCCTGCACTGCGAGGTAAAAGTCCATTTGCTGCTGTTGCAGGATGCCGAGCGCGACTGCGGCGGCGACGTGCGGCGTGAGGCCGCGGGGGATGCGCAGATCGATCACCAGCCTCCGTGCGGCCTTGGTCACGCGTTTCTGGTCCACGGAGTTGTTGATGCACTGGTGTGCAGTCCGTGAGAGCGGCACGCCGGCTGCTAGGAGCTCGCAGATCACTTCACGGCTGCGTTTGGGGGGGTCCAGCGCGGTCTTGATGACGGCATACGGGACCGCGGGCTCTTGAGGGGACACCCAGACCGAGTTGATGCTATCCCACTCGGCGGGATGGCGACCGTGCGAGGCGCACTGAACCTCAACGTCAGCGACTTTCTCGACCCAGGCGTTGTTTCTGGGGGCTTCATGCACGCAGTGACCCAGCTGTACTGGGACGATTCCCCCAGCGTGGGCGAATTGCGCCATGAGAGTGCTGTGTAGCCGCTGGAAATTGTTTACGGCGCAGCGGCAGAGTGAATGGCCGCGAGAGCGTTCAGAGGCACAAGTGGGCCCGAGTGCCAGCACTGCTGAGACGGAGCCTGGCCGCTGTTAAGACAGTGCGGACAGGCCTGCCGGGAGCCCCTGAAATATATATACGTTTGCTCAGGTCACACTCCCCATGAAGCAGCTTCACTGAGAACGCGCAATTCGGGCAACAGCTCATCTAGGGCTTCGCACTGAGGCTGGGCGCGCAGGGCGCCCACCTGCCACATAAACAAGCAGCCTCACTGTCCCAACATGTTTAGCTGGCATGTTTTCTGTTGTGGTGGTGCACGTCAGACACGCGACGTACCGTTTGCGAGCGTTGAGCCAGAAGGCCAGCTGGGTCACAGAGCGCGCCAAAGCGATGTCACAGCTGCATAGTTGTGATCACAGCACTTCGGTATCCGTATTCACTACTTTTTGTGTTTCGCTCGTACGCACAGAACACAGGCGGCAACGTCGAGTATAGCGAAAGCAGTGCCCCGGTCCCTCGTCCAAACAGCCTTATCAGATACCACTGCCGCTGGAAGAGCGTAAGTGGCACTCCGGCCGGCATCAAATGTTGCTTCACGGGCTGGGTGAAAGTGGACTGGCCCGTGGGGACGGTAGATTCTCCTGCATGCCATGCATGTACCTCGGCACTCGGCCTTGAGCGTCTGCCTGCGCCATGCCTGAATCCCTGTTAGATGTGGGGACCTGCGTGTGAAAGCAGCGTGTCGATGTGGCTATCTGTTGGCGACCCACTGCCGCTGCGCACCCACACCAGCTACTCGCTGCCGCATGGCCTAGGCATGCGCCGAGGACCAAAACACAACAAAAAAACAAAAAAACCTCGGGCACCACGCCAAACCCAACCGGGCGTCGGCCGCGGCACCCCTACCCAAGGAAGCGTCCGACGCAGTGGCGGTGACAACGGAGTCCCCCCATGCAGCACCACACGGGTCAGGGGAGCCGGACATCCACGCCCGGACATGGGACCAGCCCGGCAGGCGGAGGGGGCATGCAGCCGGAGACAGGGGAGGGTCGGTGCCCACATGCGCATGCAACGCAGGTCGCTGTGCCAACGACAAAGCCAGCCACAAAGTGAGTGCACAGCCGCCTTGTGTGCCCTGGCCTGAGGCATGCACAGGGTCCAGTAAGAACGGGACAGTGCACCCAGACGCAACATCCTCGTCCTGGAGTCCACCCGGGAAGGAATGTTGCACGTCTGCGGTGGCTGCTTCGCTCGCGGCAGTAGCACGCAGGGCCTCGTGTCTCAGGCAGGCCACACCTTGGACCGTGGTCCCGGTTATCCGGAGATGTCAAGGTCCTTGTAGGATATGGCGAGTGTCACATTTACATGTACACCGCACAGGCCAGCGCCGGAGACGAGCCCCGCACATGACAACATCAAGTGCTCAATATGTCTCCGTCTGTGCTCCACCGGATTCGCTGTAGCCATGTCTGCATGTCGTTCATACACCGGCTCGAGACACAGGGGGCGGCGCACAGGGGGGGCGCTGAGCACCCCGTAGTCGAAAGCGTGGTCTCCGGGAAGGTGGGAGGAGCGCAGGGCCATGATGGGGTGCACTACCGCGGAAAGGGTACATGTATACGGCGCGAGCATAGTGTCTGGGAGCGGTAGGCCGCGTGCAGTGGGGTGTCCATCTTCAAGAACAAGCCGTTTGCGTTTGCGGAGGCGCCCGCGCTCCGGCCCAGTACCAGCGGCCATGTCAGCCTCACGCCGTATGCCGAGTTTTCGGAGCACCCACGCCCAGATACCTTCCCGGATTCGGGAGTTGGTGAGAGCCGTCCCCGGCGTGTCTGTGTCCGGGCCGGGCCCAGCGGTCACGCCCCGCGGCGAAGAGCGGACATGGTCAAGCGCTATTGCATGAGACTCGGCGGCGGTTTGGAGCCAGGAGTCACGTCTGGGCATAGCAGACCGTACCGCTGCACCCATAAAGTCCGGGGAGCGACCCGCTGATGCATGTGCCGTGAATCCAGAGGACACGGGATCATGGCCACGGAGAGAGGCTGCGACTCGGTCATTGGTGGTGCCCCGTGCGAGCTGGCGTGCTTGCGCAACTCGGCAGTGGTCGGCTGCCGACAGGACCCCACGGTCAGACAACAGCACCAGTCCTTGGACGCACCGGTCGCGCATGCATGCCGGCGTGTCCCCTTGTGGCCGCATGTCACATATAATCTTTACGGCTCTGGTTCAGACATGATCAACGGCCGTGTGCCCCTCCGGGACGCGCCACAGTTCCATCCCGTAGAGCATGCACGGCGCAAGGCATCTCCGTATCACAACGCTCTCGATTGCTGCAGACAGGCGCGGACATTTTAACACCGGAAGCCACTTTCCGAGCGCTTTCCAGCCTTTGGCAATGAGTTGTGCGTCCTGACGTTTGAAGGTGTACGCCCAGATATTTAGTGCAATCCGCCGCAGGGAGGACATCAGGCCCCCATCGAGACTGTGCCTCCGGCAGCCGTTCACGGAGGCAGGGGGGAGAAAACACGGCCACCACTGTTTTCGTCACATTCAAGACCCAGCCCCAGACCACACTGCGTCGGTGGACTACATTGATAACCGATTGCAGACCCCGACCGGTCGCGGCTGAACCCGCGAGGCCATCAGCGTATCCTTGTCCCACGTAAGGCCGGCGCCAGTTTGCATGTCCTGGGTGGGAAGGGAGCGCATGTCTTCCAGTACCGAGTCCATAAACAGGGCATACAGCAAGGGGGACAGCGGACACCCTTGTGCCACTCCACACCGGACTCGGAAAGGGGAGGACGGGGTATGTTGGACCCGGACCTGACTGGATGCCGCGGCATACATCCGATCAACTGCCGCAAATGTTTTACCTGTGACGCCCTTTGAACTGAGCCGGTAGAGGAGGAGGTCATGAGGAACCGAGTCGTAAGCCTTTGCAGCACCGAAAAAGCATGCATGCGTAGGTTCACCGGCTGCGGAGCGGCAGCACATGCAGCAGGTTTCCCCCAAACGCGTTGAGCGTCCCCCGCCCAGGGCGGAATGCACACTGCTGCTCGTGCAGGGACACTGCCGCCATGATGCGCCGGGATACAAGTGCCGCGAAGAGTTTGTCCATGACCGGCATGGGCGCGAGTGGTCTGCAGTTTTTGCAGTCGCCAGAGTCGCCTGGTTCTGGGAGATGCCCCAGGTGCGCCACGGCCTCAGCGTGCATGCCACATGGCCTAGGCATGCGCCTCAGACAGGCGCTCTGGTCATGCATGCCTTCTCAAGGGCAGCGTGACCCCCGGGCCGGAGGAGGCGGCCTTGCACGCATCCAGATCACGCCTCCATTCGTACGCATGCAGGTACGATGACGCTGCGGTATCCATGAGGTTGAGGATGTTGACACCTCCGCCTGCCGCCGTCTGACCGGGACCGACACATGGGGGCATGGGCAGCACACAGCACACAGCACCCGGCCGCCCTCTGCCGAACACACCCCTCGTGCTCCGGCCAGCAATCGTCCACCCCTGCACAGCTGTGTATACCCGACCTGTGGCCGGTGCAGATGTTGGCCGCGGCGGCTTTGGCCTTGCAGACGGTGGTCGGCCAAGCGAAACGGAAGACTGAGGCCCGCCTCTCCGCCCTTGCGGTTGGAATCGCGACACCGACGTGCTGGGCACGCTGCTGGGCACGCTGAACCGCAGCACGCCTGTCCACACCCACCCTCCCATCACAGCACACAACCACCCACACCTTGTGCAAACCAGCATCTTGCGAACAGAGACTGGCTACACGAGCACACACAACTCTTCACATACCCCACGCTCTGGAGCTCAGACCACGACAGAAGAATCAGGATCATATGTGCATGCCATGCATGGGACGGCATCCTCAACACGTGCTCCACAAGCGCTCGATGCGCAGGCCATCTGTGGCCCCCGCCGCCTTGCTCCACATGCACACGCGCCATCCCAGGGCCAGCATCCTGCGCATGCTTCTGTATCCTGCACGTGCTCCAGCATGAACGTTGATGCACGTGCTGCCCGCATAGGGAGCCTCCATTTCCACGGGGGGCGAGCGAACATGTGTCCAGCCAGGGCATACGAATCACGGGAGTGCGCATATGCTGGTGCTGCACGCGCGCTCTGCATCGCGCAGGGTGGCCACTCAGGTCCGGTGGACCATGGTTCCTCAGCAACACTGTAGAGGCAGCAGCCCGCGATACTGCAACCGTTTGACCGGGCAGCAACGGCCACGGCACGACTGCTGATCAAGAGTGGCCCACAGGCAGTGCGAGTCCTTCCGCCACCGGAAGTGGCAAGCACAGGTGAAGCTCTTGTGCCTGGATGCCAGAGTCTGGGTGGGTGTAGTCAGCCTGTGGCTTCTATCAAGGCCGACAAATTCTCAGTCATTTCATGGTGATATTTTACCATCACCTTGAGCTTGGCCGCTGCTACTCATGACCACATCCACCCCGAGCCCCTCTCGTGTTCAGGAGTTGCTCTATGCACATGCGGTCCAGTGGTCGGAGGGCGTGATAAAAGGTGGCCCCTTCTTCCAAAGGTCTTGGGCTCGATTCCGCTTGCCCCCTGGGTTTCAAACACAATCGCACGCGACCACCCCGCTCAGCACAGGAGGAGGCCCTGTGAGTTGCGTGCAGTTGTCTGAGGGTGGTTCACCCCCGTGGCTTGTGGTCCCGGTTATCCGGAGATGTCAAGGTCCTTGTAGGATATAAGAGTCACGCCTTTACATGTACTTTTACATGCCACTCCTGAGTTCCTGCCAGAGTAGAAACTTGCAAACAGCGCCTGAAGCAGCGCGGCCCCCTGACAGCGCAGCCTCCCCCCTGACGGTCCAGTCAGCACACAAGAACCACAACAAAACAGGACGCCACACCCAGACGGGCACCGGCAACAGCAACCCTTCAGATAGCGGTGAACAGAGGGAACGGGGAATCCACTTCCACCGCGGCGGGGGGGGGTGGACATCCTCGACACCGTCGTACGAGAGGGGTGGAGAGTAGGCAGAGGGCAAGGGGCAACACCAGCGAGCCATGCCTGAAGGAAGGACCGGTCCGGGAGGTGCCACGCATACTGGTGGAGCACCGCACGCCCGAGGAGGACGGCGACGATTTATCGGCCATTGGCCTCCACAGATCATCACTGTTTGTGATCATCAACCGGACTCCTGCCTC
Source organism: Ulva armoricana (assembly GCA_032360965.1). Classification (NCBI taxonomy): domain Eukaryota; kingdom Viridiplantae; phylum Chlorophyta; class Ulvophyceae; order Ulvales; family Ulvaceae; genus Ulva; species Ulva armoricana. The sequence continues at coordinate 3,207,802 of JAUMHO010000009.1, forward strand.
TCGGGTACACTGATGCCCGGCGTGCATGCGCTTCGGCGTGCATGCGCCGGGCATCGTTGTCGTGACAACAAACGTTGTCAAGTTTGTGCCCCTAACATAGCCATAATCCATTGGCCAACCCTTGCGGCACCACTGCAAGTGAGTCATCGTGTGTGGAAGGTGATACACTCCGTTCTGATTCAACCGGATCATCCGATGTAGAAAATGTAGTTTTTTTTATCACACTCATCCCAGCTGATCGGATGATGTTCTTGACACCCCCACTGATAGCCCTGCTCTTCTCGTGCAGGCTTGCAGTCGTGTCACAGTCCCCGAGTCAGGTCCGCTGTCTCTGCCTCCCGGTTGCACCACTGTTAGCTGAGCCTCCATGTACCAGGCTAGCCCTTCACAGTATCAGAGATGTTACTACCGTAGACCACAGCCCTGCATCTGCCACGGCGGAGCATGCCAACATGGAAGGTGCTGACACTTGGTACTGACACTTGGTGGTGGCCATGAGCGAGGCGTTACTCCCATCTCAGCGCCCTGATTGGCGTGTGGCTGTCCCCCTTGTGGATGGCGGTCCTGCTGGCCACTTTGGGTCACCTGCTGCTGGGTGGTTTTGGTGTCAGGCACAGTGAAATTTCTCACGAGGTAAGTGTTGGTGCATGGCACAGCCCATTGGCAGAGATGACACACAGCCTGGATTGTGCAGTCCACCCATCAGCCCTGCCTGCCCTAAAGGGTTGACATCAGGTGACCAACCTTTGTACCCCTTACCTGATAGTCCCTGATGCTTGGTCCACCTGGTGTAGCCCCGCATGCTGCTTAAGCAGGCCTGCAGGTGCTGACCTGTGCATTTGGGACATTGCATGTTGCCACTACAATCTTGCACGCAGTGATGGTGTTTGAGCTGTCAGCATGGATAGCATGCACTCCCATAGCGTGCATGGCAAGTGGGCCTGGTTCACAAGACTTGCCAGACACACGAACGAGCCTGCCCATGAAAGAGGCCACAAACCCACACACAGCAACAGTTTCGCGGAGAAGTGTCCAGCTGGAGGCCTCAGCGACGCCCTCGCCCGTGTGTTGTACCAGCGTATTCCGATTACTCGTGGCTACACACCAGGCGTGCACACGCAGCCGGGCATGCCCGTGCGTGCCAGGCCACACGTTGTTACTTGTACCGCATCGTGTGTATAGGCTTAACTGCAACACGAGCTCACTGGCGATCGGGCAGCATAATGCACTTGAGCATGCACGCCCCACACATCCGTGACGCTGGAGCGATGGCAGATGCATCTTCTGGTGAGAGGTCACCGGCAGACACGTCTATGCGACGTGCAGTCGAGGTTATGCTGCGTGGCTGGTCGGCGCCCAAACATGCGGCGATACACTACTGATATGTGGGTTTGGGGTGACCTGGGGCGCGTTGTATGCGAATTTTGCTCGTTTTGGCGCGAGCAGCATGGGCGTCATGCAGACATGTGCACACGAGGCTTCAGCAGCGGACGAGCGGGGCCGTGCAGTGGTATAAGCCCACACCACTATCTGCGTGGCACATAAGCAAGGTATCAAAGTGACAGAGAGGATTTTGCCGTGCATCAAACCGCTGGAACATCCTCGTTTACCTGGGTAGTCATCGCACACTTGCGCCGAGACCAATTTTGAGTCATGCGCTTCCGGGCTAGCGCAGCCTGTTCGAGGCGAGCGCTAAATATGTCCAGCTTAACGTCCTGTATGTGTTTCCTGATGGCTGCTGCACGTGGCGCCCTAGCGTCGTTGGAAGTGCCAGAGCCAGGTACTGGATGCCGTGAAGCGACCACTGCTGAGGGCATGCAACAGCAGATTACAGCTGAAGGCGGTTCAGATACTGGTGTGGAGTTCTGCTTGGACCCGTTTAGCCAAAGGTGCGCCTTCCGTCCGCAGTGGCCACCTGTTCGGACTTGCCAAGGCCGCGCCAGTTGCCCCGGCACCGCTCGAGCGGCGCCGGTACAATTCCAGTACTAGTGTGCGCGAGCCGCACACAAACAACAGCCCACCTCTGTGAAGCTGGCAACGCTGTGCTAATGTTTACCTGTGTTTGAGCAAGGTTGGCTGCAGGGCTATCTGCGCAGCTGCATAATGTCGCACGATATTGGCAAGCGATCGTCGTACATCAGCGAGAATCAATTACTTGCCCGCTTCCTATCATATCCTCGTGAAGTGACACCAACCAAGTTGCACGGCTGACGGTGTATGACTGAATGCTGTGTCGCACAGTGAGCGAGCCTGCCGGGTCCCTGCTCCACACATGACAAATGCACCACAGCCGAATGGAGTTGACGGTGTTCATTCAAATCTGCCACAGGATGGCTGAGGTGATCAACGAATTCGTGAGATGCCAGTCCAGCAGGAGTGGCTCGTTGGCCGGACCGCGGGGCGTTATGCAGGGAGCTGTCGTGGCAGCAGGCGTCACACCCACTCAGCATACCAGCGGATATGAATGTGACAATACGATGTGACGGCGCAGCAATAAGCACGTTTCATGGAAGCGGTGCTGTTTCGATGGGGAGCAACTCGAGCCTCACTTTCAGAGACTGCAACGTGACAACCAGCCCAAGCACCGCGACAACGTTGTGGGAGGATCATAGCAGCCCGTTTGTATCGTTTATAGGGGACTATTCCGCCAGGGTCGTCTTGGTCAACTCGGTGGCACGATTCTCGCACTCGGTATGCCCTCAACCAACCTCACATGCATACCAATGCACCTGTGACCGTGCCCCTCTTCGATGTAACTGCATACCAGCAACCAACACCACCTGCAGCTGTCAGCTACATGCATGAAGTGCTCCCACGCAGGAGCCACAGCTGTGCGCAGCTCGAGTCTGCACGTACGCAGTATGCAGCCAGCATGGCCAGCAATCCTGCGCCCCAGAGGAAACCGGCTGCCCTGTTTGCAGGCAGCAGCAGTCCTCAACCAGACGAAGCTGCCCTTCCTCCCAGGAGCCACAGCAGATCCAGTGATCGACAGGATATACACCACCGGCACAGGTGGCTGGGCAGCGAAAATCAGCAGTGCGGCGTCCCCCACCAGGACCGTCGACATCCAGTTTGGCCAGGAGTCTGGCACAGGCCTCCAGCAGATCTTCCGGGACACAGTCGTCTGGTGTGCTGCAACCTGGGCAGACTCCCAGCAGCTTGTTGCCGCGCTGGACAGCCAAGGGCAGCCCGCCGAAGAGATCTCGGCTCCAGACGGCAAGGGCGAAGACTGCTCCGAGTGCTGCAACGCGGCAGGCGGCGCGAGGCTGGGAAGGGGGAGGCCGGTGGGGCTGACGCCGATGCAGCCGCGGGAGGCGCTGCCAGGGCCGCTGGCCGCCGCTGCCGGGCCGGCGCAGCCGCAGCGCGAGAAGACGCCGTCGCGCCAGTCTGGCAGCAGCAGTGTGCCGCGCCTGGTTCTCATCCTGCCCCTCGCCGTCGCTGCAATCGGTGCGCCCCGCCGCTGTGCGGTCCTTGCACCACCGACGACTCGCCGTCTTTGCCGCCGCTTGTGACATGAACCGTCCGCGTTTTGCCCCAACCCATAGCCACACAAGCAGACACAGCTTGCGCCACCCGGCCCCGTGATGAGCACTCGATAGTTGCGTGGTACACAGAAGCGCTTGGAGATGACACTCCCAGGTGGGGTGGCTGCGCGCGATGCGGCACCGCCTGCCTGCAGCGCGGTGTGGCGGTTGGCAAACGTGCCAAGGGTGGTGCCATGCTGCGCCATTCGGCTACGTCGCGACATTCGCTGCATGGCCGCACCTTGCTGCCTCGTTGCGCACCGGGCCGGCACCCGAGACGACGGGAAGTTGGCCCGGTGACGGCTGCAGCGGCAGAGGCGGTGCCGTCGCGCACCCGCATCCGCACCCGCACCCGCACACCCGCATCCGTGCCGCTGAGTGAGAATCGCCCGTGGCCCTTGCTGTGCCTGCCGGCCGCTGGCAGGCCTTTGTTGCTGACCCCGTGTATCGACAGGTTGGACAGGGATTGCGTGCGTGCAGCCTTGGGAGTGCTGTTGGCGGTGGTGTTGCGACCGGCAGTCGCCCGGGCCCGCCGCCGCGCTGACGCTGCGCACGAAGGCATCGACATGCACATGTCTACCTCTGCCGGCGGCGGGAGCTCCGGCAGCGATGAAGCAAAGGCGGCGGCGGCGCCACACGGCCGCGCGCGCGGCCACCGCGACGATCCCCAGCAACACAGCATCTTCCTCGACAGCAGCGGCGGCGGCAATGAGGCGCACTCGCTGCCCACTGAAGGGGTGCGCACGCCTCTGCTTTGGAGCACTGGTCTCAGCGCACTTCCCTGCCGCACTGCCACCTCGTGCCCCTCTGCCAGCCACCTGCCCGTGGCGGTCGGATCGCGAGTCCCAGCCGCTGTTGGAGGCTGGCTTGCCTTCCCTAGTCCGGTGCTAGGATGTTCCGGCCGGCTGTGTCTGCATGTGCAGCTGCCGCCGTCGGCTGATATGATGCCTTTGAAACGGCCTGGCTTACGTCAGGTCGTGAACGCCAGGCCGGGAGCGGCCCCCCCCCGGAGGTGGGCCCCCCCCCGGAGGTGCGACGCGATCAGGAGGCACCGCCGCGGTGGCTTGACCTGCTTGGGACTGCCAGTGTAGCAGTGCCTGAGGGAGGCTGTTCGCGTGCAGGGGTCCTCAGAGCACGACAGTGGCAGCCAGGGGGTAGACGCGTTCAAGATCTACAATAACACCAGCTTCAGCCCTGACTCGTGACCGTGCTGCGGCATCGCCTGCGCCACGGAGAGGCCTGACTGACCGACACCAAGGAGGCACTGCGTGCGTCCGCCTCACACCATTGCAGCGCCACGGCAGCCGGCAGCCACAGGAGGTGCACATGGTGCGGATGGCGTCTGTGGAGGAGCTGGCTGAACTGCAGGTGCCACGCTGAGGCGGTGGGCCACGGCCCAAGCTGCCGCCGCAGCTGCCATGTCATCAGTGCCCCTGCTGAGGGAGCGCCCGCGGTGGCTGCAGCTGGTCCAAACATGCGATGTTGATGTAGAGCTGGTTTAGAGATGCACCCCGGCGCCCACTCGAGCGCCCATGCGCCACCCCAGTGCCCCTCCGGGGCGATGCCCACGTGGTATAGCTGTGGTGCCTAGTGAATAAGATAAGCCATGATATGAGGCATTGCGTAGTGTAGAACAGGGCCACAGCAGGCAGCAGTTGGCACGAGACTAGAGAGGCACGCGGAAGCGTCCGCGTTGAGGTTGCATGAGCTCGCAGGCTGCTCACGGCAGCCTTGCTGCCGTTTAGGCATGAGGGCTACCAAAGCCTACACGCTGTCCACAGGTGAGTGCTCCACTAGAACGGAGCTCCAGACCGCTGTCACTTCCGTTCCCTGCCCCATCATGGTCTGCATCGCTGTCGCAGCAGTCACGGTCGCCTTGTTTCAGCCTGCCACGCGGCGGTGCTGATGGATCACACAACGGCTTTGGTGCAGGACGTTGAAAAGTAAGGTGAACAGGGCCGATTCTTCAGCAAAGCAGCAGGAACAGGATTGCGCTGGTGTTGCCGTGCCACTCCAGGGTGGTGAAGAGAGTCTGCGAAGCAGCACTAGAAGCCTGGTAAACGGGCCTGCGTATTGGCTGAGTTCCGCTAGTACCTTAGACAGGTCCACAGAGTCACGTGCTCACAGGTGTGGGAGGACCTACAGCTATGAGGGTCGTGCTGCTAGCGTGCTGCCCTGTTGCAGCGTTTGCATGGACCATCATGATGCCCTTCCGCTGGTAGCACACGCAGTGTCGAACCATGGCATGCAAGCTGCTGATACAAGTGGGCTAGGCTTGGCAGTCACCGTGGCTACAGAGTCAGCTGCGCTCATCTTCTGTTGCTGAATTCGTGCGCTTGGTGCAGGTGCAGCTTGTTCAAGCCGCAGTGCCTCTGCTGATTGGCAGGTGACAGCGCCAGCCTCCCATGGAACAGTTGTTTTCCAGTACGCCAGCTGCTGCAAGAAGTTTCGGCGGCGGTAGGTCAGCCAGGCAGGTCGTGGCAGTAGGCAGGGTCAAAGACAGTGTAGTACCGATTCAGCAGCGCCCCCCGCTGATCCCAGAAACTCCAATGAGTGATGATGTGGATAACGGTGTCGTAGCCTCGATTTAACTGTGTGTTGCTGCTTTGTTTCAAAGTTATCGTGCCATCACATGCGACTGTGAACAACGTCTACACGAGCACGTCGCGACCTGATGGGTTTGAGGCAGACCCGGAGCCGTGTATCCTTCGCGTCAACTGACATGGAGAATAAAAATGCCTGTTGGTGACGTAGTTCCAAACGCATCGTGTTTCCAGCACATGAATGTGCTCCTCAGTATTACAAACCTCGACAGGCGCAGCCATGTACGCTCCAGCAGGTAAAGGATGGAACGTAAGCTGGGTGACGAATTCTGTCTGTTAAGGCTGCGGATGTGTACAATATCACCAGCTGATCGCTCCTCATCGTAACATGAGCAGAGTTCCGCGCTGCGTCTCGCAGCTGCTCGGGAATGCATGAGCGTGTTGCTTGTTGATTCATCACGAACATACGATAAACCAGGACCCAGGTTCAGATACATGCCGATGAAAGATGAATCTACCTCGTTGGTTGTTTAGTCCACATCTCACGAGGCAACGACGTACAATATTCACGTTTGCCCATTTCATCGTCTTGTTTCAGATTACGTGCCCAGCAGAACTCGGCGTTTTGTTCAACGGCTTACAACATACATCGCGACTGTGCATAATAGACATCCGTCATTGATTCAACGATGACTAGCTTAACGGAGGAGGATGCTGCACGCCTTCAGGAAGGCGTGGCAAAGCACGAACAATCCACCCTCATGGCAGAGCAAGCAGCAAAGGTGAGGTGATCATGAAAATCTCTGATGTCGTACTTTTTGGCTGAGTATGCAGGCTGATACTGCGGGAAAGGTCTTGTTCTTGTCACGATCAAACGCAATTGCCACTGTCTGCTCACCTGCAGACAGCCCTGGAGACAAGGGATGCAGCCAGGTCCACGGTGGCAGCGTTGCACGATCAAGAAGTTCAGATGCACAGACTACAAGAGCAGTACGACGAGGTGAGCAAACTTGATATGGGATGAGGCACCCTTCTCAGAGGACGGCCTCGACCTGATGCTACACATACTCACAGCGCTGCTTGGTGAGCGTTGATCTGTAAAAAAATCATCAAGCTCGGCTGTGCTGAACAACGCAATCAATGCTCTTTCTGCTCTCGGGCTTCTACATGAACGTGTTGGTCTCGTTTCATGTCACGCAATATGTCAGCATGGATAAGTCGTTGGACATCAGACCAGTTCAGTCATTCATACTCACAGCACGAATGTGTCACCGTCCCCGTATTGCAGGTTGAAGGCAATGTCAACCGAGCAGAGGGCCTGGTTGCGTGGTTAACAGCGTGTTGCTTTTGCACCTGCTGTATCAGAGACAAGCAGTACACCGCGACAAAACAGTTCCACGGACCAAAGGTCACAGCTCCAGAAACAGTGGTATGCCTGACGATATCCACCGGTTCCTCTGCCCGCGATACTGCTACATGCCACCTGTTGCCACACCACTGTTGTCACGCTGCAGAGGCGACAGACAGCTCCGAGCAAGCACACCCACCAAGCGCCCAAGAGAGTGCTGATGCCAAGCCGTATCGGCGACGGCCTTGGTGGGCCGCTAGAAGATCATCTCAAGACCGAGACGAACAAGCAAGATGGCTACATCGACACGGTGGAGGAGGCCCTAGACGACCTCAACGTGGCTGCACGGGTATGAAGTTCCTCCCTGCACGCGTTCCTGGCTCTGCTGGTGGTGTTGCCCCGTCTCCTGCTGGGCTGTGCGTACCAAGGAGGATGATGGGAGAGGCAGTGTCTCCTGCCAGTACTGGTCCGGGGCGGATGAGTTAGTGGTGCACGACACGATGGCCATCGCTGCGATGCATGCAGGACATGAACGCGCAGCTGAAGCGCCAGCAGCAGCTCGAGGAGAGCTTGGCGGACCGGAACTCGGCGGCGCACGGCCGTCTGGATGGCCTTCGCCGGAAAATGCAGCAGAACGCTTAGCACAGAATGTTTAGCGCAGCCGGGCCCGCGCGGCTGTGCTGCAGGCGTGGCCCGCCGTGCTGCCGCCAACCAGCTTGCCCGCACTGGAGCACCACAGCCCCCACTTGTGTGGCGACAGGACCCCAGAAACTGTGAACAGGTGCACCGTTCCTAGCGGCAATCGAGAGGCTGCTGGACAGATGCTAGTGCGCTGGATGTGTGCGCGCAGCTCAGTACCCTATGAATCTCGTGCAGAACGCCTGCAATGGCTGAGGCCGGCAAGCCAACGCTGTCTGGAGGTTGTGCTTGGGATGTACCTGGTGGTGTGGATGCATGGGGGTTGCAACCGACGCACCAAATAATGGCCATGCTTTCCACAGCGTGCCCCGAGTGTAGATCAGGTGCTGGCACGTAAGTGTGGCAACTTTCATGATGGGTTGCACATGCGTGGACTCGTTGTTTCAGTGCAAGCGGTGTTACAACTGTTGACTCGATACGTTTTGACTGGACTCTGTTTCTCAGTTCGGAAACGGCAGCCTGAACGTCTGTGTCCCCGTGATGGCCCAAACGATTATTACAGCTGAAACTATGTGCGACCTCGTGCTGTCACTGGACACATTAGGAGTAGGGCGCCCCAAGTTCTCGGCTTGACCATCGCTCCTAGCATGTGGTCCTCTTGTTTGGAACTTGATCCGCGAGGGACAACAGACTGCAACATGATGCACGTGACTCCACCAGTGACTTCAGTTGCAGCTACTGGCACATAGCCATGGCTACAGGCCCTCCTTCTCTGCAAGCACGAACAGGTCGTACTTCCCGAGCTTCTCTCGGCCCTTCAGCTCGGGCAACTCAATGATACAGCCACACTCGACCACCTCTGCACCGACCTTCTCTGCACAGTGCACAGCTATCTCAGCAAGAATGAAAAAACGATATACAGCCTGAGGCCGCGGGGTGTGCTGCACCCAGCAGTACTGCAGATTGCTGCAGCAGCGCGGTTGTGTGAACCTGTGACTCCAGGCAAGCCACAGTGGCGGCTTGTCGTACTGCAAGCTGTGCGGTGCTAGCCTGGGCAGAGACATGGGCCATGACCAGTGCCCTGACTGCAGATGCCACCTCGTGGCGTGCAGCACAGCCGACCTGGAGAGCAATTCCACATGAGCAGACATGAGTGGCCACCGCGCATGACTGCGGTGACCGCTGCACTCTGCTGCCTGGAGGATCGCCGCTGGCTCTGGTCAGGCAACACGGAATGCTTGCAGCCGTTGGTTGCAGACATGGTCCAGCCGACATGGTCAGCAGAGATGGTCAGATGCAGGCATGGTCGGACAACACGTAGTGCATACACAGTCCATTGAAATTGAAGAGCAGTTCTGAAAGTGAGCTGTCTACCTGTTTTGATATTAGTTTAATTTGGACGTTGTGTGTTGATGTTGAGGATGATTGATTGGTTGGTCTGTTTCGAGACCTGTACGCTCTTGCGTAAGCTCTTGTGCTCGTGCCCCTCTTCGATTTAAGTCCATAGTTGACTGAATTTGACACCGGCACTTCAACAGATCAAACTCAGGCATCATGCTGTGCCATGGAGACTCGTTGTGTCATGTGCTGGTGGATGTCGGCAACTCCTTTGTGGTTGCAAGGGACTTGTAGACAAACCGGCAGCGATGTCCCATGCTCCTTGTCAGGTGACTGGAGCAATCCACAAGCAACTCGGGAGACGAATGCTACCCTGTTCACATACCGAAGTAAGGCTGGTCACCCTTGTCAGGGCATCACGTCCAGACATATGTAAGGTAGTCGATTAGGGTGGGAGTGTGATATGGACTCTGCGTCATCAATGGCCGTGTCGATGAATCAAGTGATCCCAAACTGTCACAGTCGGCAGCACAGTAGATCGCGCACAGTGGAACAGTAGTCGTGCGCAGTCAAGGGATACACAAGGCTTCAAATGAAATTGTATGCCAATTCCCCATGCTGCAAGGCCACGAGTGAGTACATGCGGACCTCCCTGGTGTAGTGCTTGCAAGCAATGCTTGAATCACCTGCACGAGTTCCCCAAGAGACCAAACGCAAATAAAAAAGCGCCCGCATGTGTATGGAATGTGATGTGTTGCATCACCGAAACTGAAATGTTGTCGATGCGTACCCATCAATTTAATTCCTGCACCCATCGTGCCACCGGTAGCTATCAAATCGTCCAGAAGCACCACCCGCTGGCCCTCTTTGATGTGGCCAACATGCATTTCGATCTTATCACTGCCATATTCGAGGTCGTATGCCTCGGATATCGTCTCGCCAGGCAGCTTTCCAGGCTTGCGCAACGGCACGAAGGCGCAGTTCAACGCCAGCGCCAATGGAGCACCGAAGATCAATCCACGCGCCTCAAAGCCTGAAAATGAGCAAGCTGATTCGAGTTTAGTTCAGCGTGCGGGCTGTGGCAGTGCAGAGCGTTGCTATTTTTCGGCTGCCAGGTTCCGCTGTCTACAAGCGGTCAGAGGCACGCCACCCCGCAGCGCACCAGCAACCACGTCAATCTTCTTGTCTTTATACCGCCTTGTGAAAGCGTCAGTTGTAGCATGGAAGACTTTTGGGTCCAATAGAAGAGTTGTCACGTCCCAAAACAGAATTCCAGGTTTGGGGAAGTCAGGAATCCCGCGCAGATTGTCTGCGATGAGCTTGCTAACTTCGGCATCCGACATACTAGTGGCCTTTACAGGTTGTAACAGGTGCTTATGTCCACGGATTGCTCTCGGATGAAGTGTCGGTCGGGCAGCAGTACTGACGGCACAAGCAGCAATCATAATCAATGCACGACCGCTCGTTTTACCCGCTCTGCACCGTTGACGTCTATCCTTATGCGGCACCAAGCGTACCTGCGTCGCTGCATCCAACACGTAGTCATGCGCCGTCCCAAATGTGCGTCTATACTGACCCAGCAAGTGGCGTGGGGACCTGGTGCTCATGTCCAGGCCAGGACCTCGGACCGAGCCGAGGCTGCCTGCTTCGCGCGTGGTCCCGGCACGCAGCATGCCGAGCCGCAGGCAGGCCACTCCGCACAGGCTGTTCCCGCAGACCGGCCCCAGACGGCAGACACGTGTCTAATCTGCCTCCTGTGATCCACGGCGTTCACCGTAGCCACGTCGGCATGGCGGTATTGCAGAGGCTCTTGGCACAAGGGGCACACATGGGGCGAGACTTGCATCAGATGCATGGACCCCGGGAAGGTGGGAAGACCGAAGAGACATGATGGGGTGCACTGCGAGATTAAAGGTGGTGAAGGATGACACACTCGTTTGAGGACTGGGAATCGCGTCTTTCTGCAGAAGGTAGCTACTGCATATGTCACAGGTGAGGTCGTCGAAGGGCAGCGCAACAGTGCAGGCCTGACAGGGGCGGCCGCTCCGCTAGTGGTACGCATGCCGTGTGCCTCCCGGACTGATACCTCATTCGTAGAGGCGCGGTTGCCGATGGCCGCTTGGGTCTGCCGTGATTCCCGAGTTTCTGGAAGATTCATTCCGTCCGTGCCTCACCCCTCTTCCGCCCGCTCGTCCCCGTCCTCTGACATCCTGGAGGATGGGTTTCTCGCTCTCTCGCCCCTGTTTGCAGGGGTGCAGCGGCCCGTGCCTGCCTTGGGGTTGGCGCAGTTCCCAACCTTGGCTCTGTCCTTAAGTGATAATTGGTTGGTTGAATGTGCGTTCCGGCACGGGATCCTGTCACATCTACAACTTCTCGTTCGATTCTGATGTGATGCCCGGTTTCTTTTTTACTCTTCTTCCTTTTTGACTGTAATTACATCGAAGAGGGGCACGGTCACAGGTGCATCCTTTTTTACTTTGTCTGACTTGACTTTTGTAGTTACATCGAAGAGGGGCACGGTCACAGGTGCATCACGCCACAGCGTACAGGTCTCGAATCAGACCACCCT